>PVJO010022697.1:0-27560 GCA_004026905.1 Hystrix cristata | reverse complement strand
AGAGGGAGGAGGCAGAGAGCAGAGGGAGGAGGCAGACAGCAGAAGGAGGAGGCAGACAGCAGAGGGAGGAGGCTGAGGCGCCTCAAGTTCACAGCAGGGCCCTGGAGAGGAGGCAAGAGGAGGGTGCAGCAGAGGGCTAGGTCGGCACCCCCAGAACCCACAACAAACCCGACACTGTCTCTAGACAGAGACAGGAAAAGCTGTATCTAGGGAAATCTTGCTTGAAGTGTCAAAAGTCGAAGACAGAGAGAAAAGTCTTGAAGGCATTCAGAGAAAGCAGCAAGTGCACCAAGCGGAAGAAGGTCCAAATGGCTGTCGATGGCTTCTGCCCTGCAGATAGGAAGGCTGGAAGTTGCCACGTTGTTCTAACAAGCAAAAAGCTGAAAACTATTAAAAGTTAGCAAATCTTCTCGGGGCAGAGAAAACTGCTGCCTCTCAGCTCAGACTAGTAAGTGGAGAAATCACAACTTAGTAGATCAAAAACTCGCAAGCAAAACCCTCTGGGGAAGCTGATGCCGGTAGGGTAAGACATCAACCTTCCGGGGCACCCAGCCCGCAGAGGACCCTAACTTAGGCGAGTGTAAGCCCCAGAAATCTAATCAACTGCCCAGCGAGGACTGGAGAAAATCCCTCCTGCTTCCTTCCGGCAAGTGGAGGATAAAGGAACTTTTGTGACTGCACCAGAGCACCATGTTTTGAGCAAAGTTTGCCTGAAAGAAAATATTCAATGTCAGCCTGATTTGCTGGGTTTTATCAGCACCCTAACTGATCAAGGGAGGGAAATTCCGGCTCCAGCTGACTGTTCTGGTGTGGAAAGAAAGATTTTTTTTTTTTTTTTTTTTTAGCGGAAAAGAGCCAATGAAATTCACAGCAGAGACCCACTGGCTGACCAAGAGACAGACAGCTAATCATGCCCTGTGAAGTCTTCCTCTTCCCTGCACATTACCAGCACACCACTAACGGCCCATTTGCAGTCATTCTTCTCATGTGATGTAATGTCCAGGTAAAGAGAAAAAAAAAAATTCCAAGCATTATTAAAAGGCAAAATAACAAAGAAACAAACAGACACAGATTCCTGGAAATTTTGATCCATTCCCTGTACACCTTCCTCAGTTTCAATCTGTTACTAAACTGACTCACAGAATCTGGGAAAGTATTTTATTTGCATTTACTGGTTCATTATGGGGAATATGAAAGAGGATACAGATGCACAGGTAGGTGGAAGAGATGCAGAGGGAGAGCTGTGGGGAGGAGCATGTGGCCCCACACCCTTTCTGGATGTGCCTCCCGCCAGGCATTCCCACACTTTGTGCATCCAGAAGGCCCCCACACCCCCTGGTTAAAGGATGATGAGGAGATTCCTTCTGAGTTAATTATTAACTCACTCTTCCACTTCTCTTTTCCTTCCCAGAGGATGGAGGTGGTAGCTTGTAATCAGGGCTCGGTCTACATGGTGACCGCCCTCACCCAGGAGCCCACAAGAGCTGCCTCACTGGACCAAAGACGTCCTTCAACCAGGACATTCAAAGAGACCAGGACCTCTGTGTCGGGAACCGAGCAAGATAAGGAACCAAATGCTAGAATAAAATATCCCTGAAGTTCCCATGTTGTTCAGGAAATTGATTAGGGTTGCTGTGGGAGGAACTGTGAGCAAGGACCTTTCCGTTCATATCACAGTATAATAACGCTTATCAAAATGTGTGGGATGCATAAAAGGTGGTGTTCAGAGAAAAATGTATAGCAACACATGCGAAAAAAGACCTAAAATCGATTATTTAAGATTTCACCTTAGAAAAAGAAAAGCCATTGAAATTCAAAGTAAGCAGAAGAAATGAAATAATAAAAATTAGAACAGAAATCAATGAAACTGAAAACAGAAAATCAACCTAGAAAATAATTTCAAATCGACAAAACCCAGGTACTTTGAAAAGATAAAATTGATATGCTGCTAGATGACGTAACTAAGAAAAGAAGAGAGGCTATATTCCTTTCAGTAATGAATTGGGTAATATCTATATAGATCACAGAGACACTAAAAGGATCATAATATAACACTGTGAACAACTCTATCCTGTAAACTTGATGACCAAGATGAACTACAACAGTTCTTAGAAAGACACAGCCTGGCAACACTCATAAAAGAAATACATAGACCAACAGAAACCTAATCAATAATTAATAATGTTTCAAACAAAAACGCAGGTCTACATGAGTACACTGGTCAATTCTATATCATTTCTAAGGAATTTAAGGAAAATTGGATCAATTTTCTATCCTCGTTCAGAAGACGGAAACAGAAGGAGTGTTTCCTAACCCATTTGATGGGGCTAGAATCACCTTACTGTCAACAATAGATAACAATATTATGACCAACCTGGAAATCTAACAACTACTGACTTCTCATTCACACCTATGAAAAATGATGCCAGGAAGAAAACGAGATCTACTCAAATAAATGAAGGCCATAGGACAGGGTAAAAGAGTAAATGAAAATGAGAGATGTAACAATAGTTATAAAAAATAACCATTAATTACCTGAAAGGAATGTCAACATAATTAATGACCAAGGAAGCGCAAATTAAAACTGCTGGGACACATTACTTTATACATACTGGGACAATAGAATTAAAATACTGCCAAGGTCAAGTGCCCTTAATTATGTAGAGCAGGCAAGAGTTCCTTAGGTGGGGCTGAAGATGGAAAATTGTACAATTGCTTCCCAAAATAGAATAGTGAGTTTGTTTTCCTGTTCATTTATGTAATTTAGATCTACTTTTCTCATAAGAAGCCTACTCCTACTTACTCAAGAGAAATAAAAGTTACTTTCACAAAAAATTCATACAAAATTATCCATATCAATTTTACTCATACTCGTGAAGAACTAGAAAAAAACCCAAACACCAATTCCAGAAGCAAATAGAATACATTGTATGAAATTTATACAATAAAATATTCTCAGCAGTAAGAAGAGACAAACTACGAATAAATCCAACAACACAGATAAATGCAAAATTTTACACTGATTCAAGAAACACAGACACAAAAAGAGATCTGCTTATGATTTAACTTATACGAAAAATTTGGAACACAGAAGAATAACAGAAATCAGAAAAGTGATAGATAGCTGTCGTGACTGGGCTCAGCTTTGACTGCAGGAGGGCATGTGGAACTTTCTTCATTGACTGACACATTATTATCATGATTACGATGACTGACACACAAGTTAATGTATTTTTAAAACTTTCCAAGCTGTTCACTTAAGATATGTTCATTTCATTTAATAGGAATTATATTTCAATGAGGTCGATTAAAACATTTCCAGTTATTAATAGTGAAAATGATGTCGCCGACAACCAGAGTTTAAAAAGAGAACAGGTTGAAGTGAAGGGCTTACAAAAAGTGATCAAGAGAACTGGAGTAAAGGTGCAGGTGGATTGGGCTGAGGTCGGGTGGTGGATACTCCTCAGCAAGGAAAGAGGACGAAGGTGAGGAAAGGCAGAGGTCTGAAAGAAGCTAGGAAGCTGCTACCCAAGGAGACGGCTGTGAAGGACTAGGGGTGGGGATCCTTCAGAGGAAAACAGACTGAAGTCTGGATTTGAACTTCTCTGCTGCATTTAGCAAGCTGCCCTGACTATGTAGCACAGTAGACACATGGGAAGAAGGCAGGAGGAAAAGCATGCAGGGGCTGGTGTGGGAGCTGTTCCATTAAAGACTTCAGCCTCTACTCCAGTTAGTGGTAGGACTCGGGCAAGATTTACAAAACGGCAACATCCCCTGGCTTAAATTTGACAATGATTAACCCAGCTGTTGGCTTGACAGGAAATTGCACAGATCGGGAGTAGGGAAGGCCTCATGGGCATGCTGGAGGCCCTGGACTCTATCCCCAGAACCAACCAGTCTATCAATCAATTAATTAATTTTTAAAAATTGAACAGATCCAAGGTAGAGATGTTTTGGTTGGCAGGGAGAGATGAAGAGCGGCTTTGGTGAGTGTTAGCATTGGAAGTATATGGACATAACTGGATTCTGGATCTGTTTTGAAAGGTCTGTTAGCAAGATTCCTTCACGCATTACAAATAAAATGTGGGGGAAAGGAGGGGAGTTAAAATAATTTCCAGGTATTTTAATTTGAACAACTGAGAAGACAGATCCGATATCAAATGTGATGAGAAAGGCTAATTATGGGCCAGATGTTGGAGAAAAGATCATGGAGAGAGGACCAAGGTCTATCCCTGTCTCCATCCCCTCAGCAGAAGCTTGTGCACTTTGGTACCTCTCCTCACCGAATCCTTCTCCAAGCCCTGCTGTCCCCTCCCATCATAACGGAGGAAAAGGTTGCAATTCTGATCTACTCTATTCTAAAATTCTTCCTGTTTCCATATTACCGTGAGAGCAGATAATGGAATATAGTTGCATTAACGTTTAAGGGATATTTAATCCAACTTTGCATTCAATGCATAAATCCTAAACAGTATCCTAAACAGTAACAAATATTGAAGTTTTATTTTTGATTAAATTATTTTGAATACTAAAAACTAACCTTTCTTGTAAAGACTCCTCTCAACATTATTTTTTATTATTTGAAAGATGTTTCTGCCAAGAGAAAAATCAAAAGTTGATATACGGGCATTTTAGGCAGAGTGCCTCAAACCGAATAATTGTTATGAAAATATTTATCAACTATTCATAAATGAATATCATCCATTTGTAAATTCATGTGCCTGTGGCTAAACTGTGGTTTTTAACTATAACTGGGTAGTGAATGAATGACTAAATACGGTTTCAAGAGTTTCCCAAGTCGGTTATAAAATGACAGATACAGTATAAAGTTAGGCCAGATTCTGAATTTTGTCTTCTTCCACCACTAGAATATTTCCCACTCTCTCCATCTGACATGCCCTTGAATGTCACTGATTTAACCACAGGAACTTCTGCTGTATTTACCTCTACTCTTTAAGAACTGGTCTACATTTTTCCCAATAGTAACACAACATTGGAAGAACTCGTATGACCAAGTCCCTCAGTGAATTCCCACTGATCTGTGTGCGGGTGCATATATGGGTATACGCATATACAGTCTGTTTCACATATTAGATACACAAGTCTTATAAAGAAAATGATACTTTAGTTCATTTACACATATTGGGCATTAGCCATCGTGTATACTGGAAGCTCTGATCATATGACTGACTACCTGACAGGAGTCCCTTGGTATATATCCTGCTCTCTACTCTGCAATTCCCTTTCATCATTAATGTATTCCGTGTCACACAGCACTCCTGCTTTGCCTCTGTTCTCACAGTGAGAGTTTTAGGAAACTTCTCACAGCAAGAATTTGAACATCAAATACTTCCTGTGTTATCCTGTTTCACTAAGCCCAAAGGGAACCACCCAAATTAACCAAGCGGCTCATTTTCCACCAACGCTGACAAAGATGCCTACCACTGAGAGTCAGCTCAGCCACCCAGGTGGGAAACATTGCTACAGACCAGACAGCTGCTCTCTGTGCCAGAACAAACAGGTGTGTGTTTTATTGATGCAACCGAAGTGAAATAAATAAGGCAAAATAGAGCTCTCCTTACAAATTCAGAGTTCCCAGAGTAAAACGCAGTAAAGAGAAGCTCCAGCATAAATAGTAAAATGCCCTTTCCTGGTCTAGCTCAAAGTCATAGCCCTTGACATACCATATTTCTTGATCTCACAACCAGATCTCCTATGACAACTTTGTATCACAGTAGTAGTTTAATTGACAGAAGTTTGCTTCTGAGAAGGGAAGATCCTTGTGGAGAAAGAGGTGCACGTTTATAAAACCTACTTGCTATTTTGGGATACAGAGATGATGTATATATTTTAAAAAATATTCTACAACATTTCACAGATTGTTTTATCAAGTGAGGGAGTTTTTATACTCAATGCTTGAATCTCGACTTGGCCTTGCATCTTGTTTTAGATAATGGGTGATTAGCAAGCATGAGGACAAGTAGCTTGAATAGTGCTTGTGCACTGGAACTACGTTATGTGGAAAAGCTTGAGTTACTCTGCTGGAGAAATGTAGAAGCCAAATATGAGTAAGGCCGTGAAGTATCAATCAATTCATAGTATTCAGAAGCCAACTGTATTCACTCAAGGGTGCATGGGCAAGACAAAGGGAATCTCTCCACTGACCCCAGTCCATGTGGTAAGGCCCTGAGTCAGGGACCAGTAAATTATGCTTCATGTGTAAGTTACACAGGAACATTTGAGTGATACGGATGGTGCAGGTGGCTCAAAGCTGCAGAGCTTAAATTGGGGAGGACCATTTTCTGCTGAGTTCCAAGTCACACTGCAGATCATATTTCTTGGAGGAGCAGTGACCTGATTCCTCATGGCATCAAGAGCTATTCTAACATCTCCAGTAGGTCGAAGATAAAAAGAAGTCTGAGACACTGCTGAACATCATGTATCACACCAAAGAAGATTTATGCTGCACTTTTTTCTCTTGTCAAATGTATGTAGGTTTCAAATTCACATAGCCCCAGATCTGATTTCAAAAGAGGCATTTGAATTGGGGAACTGAGGAGGACCTCAGAAATCTCATGTCATTCACGCAGCTGCCCTAGAGCCTGCCACATTAGATTATGTCTCAAAAATCCATATTCTTGCTAAATAATACATGTAAAGTTGGGGGGGGTTGTCCTGCCCATTGTGGAAAAAAAAAAAAAAGGACAACTCTACAAAGAAAAACTTCTTGTTTGAAATGAAGGAAAGTAGAGGTTCTAACTGAGTCAGGTGCAACAGATGTGGTCTCTAGTCCCTAATGTTCACAAATAATAGTGTTGGTAAAATACACGTAGGGATTCTCTGAGTCTGGCATCTGGCCTTCTCATTTGCATTTCAAACAAGCTCCAGCTCCTGCCATTGCTAGTACTCCACAAATCCTACTCTGAGTAGCGAGTCACTAGATTTCTTCTGGTGCTTACACAGCATGTATGACTCTGACAAGATTTGCAATGTAACATTGGGCCACTCGTTGTTAGAGGCTGAAATTTGTACTTTATTGGGAAAAAAATGTGCTAAAGTACTACCATCACTGTGTTAGTCAGCTTTCCCATCACTGAACAAAATATCTGACACTTGTGCCTTTGAGGAGGAGAGGTTTATTTTGGCTCACAGTTTCAGAGGTTTCTTCCATGGTCTCCCTGGTTTCAAAGCAGAAGCATCGAGGAGGAAGGGGCAGCAGAGGAAAGCTTCTCAACTCATGGCATCAGGGAATCAAAAGGCAGAGGAAAAGCCAGAGAATAAGGGACCAGGGTCCAGTCGTAGTCACTAATGTCACCCCCATGGCCCAAGACCCTGTTCCGCCAACTAGATAGCACTTCCTCATGGAGTTTCTAGCTGTGAATTCATCAGTGGGTTCCCATTGATAAGATTGTGCCCTCACAAACCAAAGATCTCCCTGGGAGTTTCTGAATTAGTCAGTTTGACTATCGAGATTAACCAGCACAAGCTCCAAATACAAGATTCACTGGAAGCTCTTCACTTTGTCCCACAAATGACTTCAGAATGAGAAATTTCTTATCTCATGGTTTATTCCTATTGAAAGCTAATATTCTATGAGGTCTCTCTGGAAATGTTGATAACATGATGAAATGATATGATGTATGTATTTTATTGGGACCAGTGCATAAGCTAGAAGCTTAGTCATGCTGTTCTTGTTCGTTTTTGCAATTGTTCTTTCTTGTTTTACTTTAATTTTACATCATGGATATTACATTTTAAGACTTACTAGGTAATAGCTGAAATTTTGGGAGAAGAAAATGCTTCTAATACTTTAATGTGAAATTTATGTGCTGGTGAGCCACATCTGGAAATACCTAATGCCAAAGATATATCCATTTAAAAACTGAAATATACAGGATTTCTTTCCTACTTAGTTAGTTCAGGATAAATAATCTGCTAAATTACTTATCATATTTCTATTTTTCACTACCTTGCTGGAAGATTTTAACATTTTAGACACTTGATTCCTTCTGGTCTTCCAATTTTTCTTGGAGGCTTTGTAAGGAAGCCAAATATATTATTGGAAATCTTAGTTGCTGTAAAAATACTCTTTTGGATGCCATTGAAAAGATACAGTACTATTGAAGGGAACACTCATTCATAGTTACTGAATATAGTATAGGCATTACAAATTTGCTTTCAAATTCCAAACTTCTACTTTCCACTTACAGAACCATGATCAGCTTAGCTGAGTCTTGGATATATCTGAGTTTTTTCTTTTGTAGGAAGGAAATGAACACACCTTCCTAGCTCTTGTTACACGGTATAATTTTTCTTTTAAAATAAATGTAGTCATTTCTTCACTTTTTACCACTATCTTATCTAGTGCAAGGGAGAAAAAAAAAATCTCCCTCCTCTTCTGCTGAGCAGAATTCCCAGTATTCATTCATTCATTTAGCCCTCAGAGTGCCCACAGCATGCCTAGTTTTAGGCAGGGAGTGCACCCTGCAGAGAAGCTAAATATATGTGTGTGTGTGTGTGTGTGTATATATATATATATATATATATATATATATATATATATATATATATATTTTGCATTTAAGTGGGATATAGATGTACAAAGAAAAAAATTGTGAGTGTGTGATCCAACAATGAAATTGTACATCAGCTATCACCAAAGTGCCCAGGAGAAACCACAATCCAGACCACAGATAGGAGAGGGCAGTCCAGGCAGAAGAGTCAGAGAAGCAAACCTGATTACTCTATTTTACCCATTGCAATCTGCACCTGACCATTATGATCTCATTTAACTTCCAAATAACATGGTCAGGAAGATATTACCATTTTAATTTACCAGTGAGGGAGCTGGAGTTTCATAAGTAAATATTGTTACAGAACTGGTAAACCACGATTTGAAGCCAGATCCTTTAACTCCAGAGGCCCAACACCAGTCTAGGTCACCATAATCAGAAGTGCAAAGTACAGAGCAAGATTCTATTTTTGTGGAATAATGCGTTCATCACAAGTGTCAGTCCCTCATGTCTGCCTCCCCGCATTGCCGCGATGCTGTCTGTAGGATTCCTATTAGAAAAGCCTGGAGCATATCACATATCTAGCCCAACAGACTACAAATCACTTCCTCAACAGTGTCAAATTGGTACCCATTCATCCTGACTTGTGTGTGCTCTGAGTGTGTGTGTGTGTGTGTGTGTGTGTGTGTGTGATGTACCACAGATGCTCACTTACTTTTAGTGCACACTTTTCCACTGGGGCCGTGACATCATCGCTGGCCATGAGTGATTCTTTGCTCTGCCTCTCTGAGAATACCTTTTTATCCATGGTTATCTGATTTTCTGAACCACTATAGAAAAGTCTCCATTTGCAGGAGGAGGAGAAACATAACCTCAGATGCATGGAACGTAATTATCTACAGTCACCTAGGTCACATGGAATTTCACATGCCATCTAAGGAAGACCAGCATGCTCCAGTCTGCCTTTTTGGACTTAATTTTTCACTCCAGTGTTAACATTTTATGAAGTCTATCAGATCTCATATTGGTAGCTTATTATTGAACGTGTGCTCCCCACCACAACTTCTTATACCATCATCGTGCATTTGGTTCCTGCCAACTTATGTTTCACTGTTCTCTCACCCGTCCCATCGAATGTAAGTTCCAAAGGGAGTGACATCGGCTTCTCATTTGCAAAACCTTAATAGCAATCACCATGTATTTCAAGTTCCTCAAAAATATAAATTAAGGCTGGGGATTTAGCTCAGTGATTAGAGTGCTTGCCTTGCAAGCACAAGGGCCTGAGTTCAATCCCCAGTACCAAAAAAAAAAAATATATATATATATATATATATATAAATTAAATTAGCAAATCAATCTGTGACAGTAGTCCTAACTTTTTCTCTTCAACTATGAAATCAATTACATGAGAAGTTAAAAAAAAAAAAAAAAAAATCAGGAATTTATTTTAGGATGGTCATTACCTAATTCCTGTGCCCTGAACCCAGAAAATAGCAATTAGAAGAAGTAATTTAAACAACCAAATTAAATTCTGTTCTTGCGCATTAGAAGTACAATGTTAAGAAATTTAAACTATTTCCTGTATGAAACATCAACACACATCCGGACAGACGTAATGGGCATCTCTAACATGTCAACAGTCACAGGAGAACTGCGTGAATCATTTACTTCAGTCAATACTTCAGTAGGAAACTGACTCCTTCAAACGTACTCCTTCAATTTTCTATTTGCATAATTAAAGTTATGGAAGAAGCTCATTTGCACAGTTTGTTTTCCCAAGGTAGGTAGTTACCATGACAATGGTTATTGTTTGAGGATGATCAGGATATTATTATGAGTATTATTCAGCACAGAATGATCACAGTGTGATCCTACTCAGTAAGTCAGTGTATCTGAAGAAAAAAAGGTAAAAGCAGGATATAACCATTCTTAGTTCTTCTTAAATGAGATTTTCTAAATTATATTTCAGGAAAGAGGGAACACTTTTTTCTTTTCTTCAAAAGGCAGAGTATTACTAATTTATTCAAATGTCACAAAACATCCACTAAGGTCAGGTGACACAGAGGCTCTGTTCCCTATAGATGGGCAATATCTTCTGTTCATAATCACCTGCTGACAGAGTCACTGATAGAACATTTTATCGGAAACTGCATCACCTAGAAAAACTCACCCCTAGAAAATGTTGACTACAGGATGAAGGACCTGTTTCATTTTGCATCATTAAACAAAGCAACTTTAAAGAAAGAAATATGTAATATGCGCTGGGGAACAGGCTTTCAAACCACCACCACCGGGGCGGTGTTTGGAATTCTGTTTTGATATTCGACCTCTTTTCAGGGTCAAGCGTGATGTAGAGAGGCTTAACTGAGACTCTTCGCTCTAAATTTGGAAAATAGCTTCCTACTGTAGGGGACCATGACATCTCACATACAGCCATCACCACAGATTCCAGGTGCCTCATAAATATAAATTGAGTAAACACTAACTATAACTTCTCTTGTCAATAGGCTCGTGTATGGTTATGCAAGATATCCACTTACAAAAGAAAATACACATATAGAAAATAATTGTGGTAATTCTAAAACTTGGCTACCTCTGTCCCATTGAGGTTTTCAATTATGTAATAGATCTTCACTCATCAAGACATAAAAGTGGGTCTAAATGGCAAAAAATGTTGAATTCTGATTTATTTGCTCTTTGAAATATTTTCAAAAGAAATCTTTCTGCTGTTTCTCGAATGGTTTGTGTTATTTCTACACTGTAAAACAACTACCTAGTCAGTCTAGTCGTTTGAGTTTCTTTCTCAAGCTAAATTAGCTGTATTTTTTAAAATAGAAGTAAATTTAAGTGTATATGAAGAAAAAATTTGAAGTGTTACTTTCAGATTACAAATATAAACTATTAACGCAAAGCAGAATGCAAATGTCAAATAATTTTCCACACAAGGTATGTTTTCAAAAAATGACACCCGTGACTAAGAATTCAATGGTTGTGTTATAACTTCCACCTGAAAACTGAAGCTCGAGTTGGAAATTAACTTTCGTTTTAAAAAATGAGATACCATCTTTGCCCTAACATGAAAACTTTCAAAAAATTGATAGTATTCAAATCTAACAAAATGTGCATAAGGAAAATCAGATAATGTAGTTCTAATACAATTAAAGCCTGTTTATTTTTATTTTTTATTTCATTTTTCTGAGGAGGGCTGCTGGGGATCGAACTCAGGGCCTTCCACTTGCTAGGCAAGCACTCTACCACTTGAAAACCCCAGCCCTTTGCTTATTTTTAGAAGTTAGTTGGGAAATGGGTATCAGATATATTTAAAATATTCACTTTTCTTAGTCCATTAATTCCATATTTAAGAATTTCTCTTTTATACTTAAGAATTTCGTTATTAAAATTTCTCACCTCTCTCTTAAGGAAATAACCTGAAATACAAAAAATAATTATTTCCACACTAAGACGTTCATTTTAGCATTATTTATATGTTAAAAACACTCAAAAGTCTTACGTGATTTTAGTAATTGTCTAAATTATGTCAAATTCATGTATCAGGACACTCTGCATTTGGTGGAAAATCCCACTCAAGTTTACTGAAATCAACAAAATATCCATGTGCCAATGGAAGAGGAAATACAGTAGGCTGTATCATCAGAATAACCACAAGTGTAGTTAGAAGATTTGCAAGTACAGGGGACTCAAATCTGCCCATTTAGCTTTGTCAAGTTGGCGAACCCCTTGAAGAGTCAACGAGGCTGCCAGCGATGCTGCCTTCAGATCTGGATAAGGATAGCTCTTGTAGATTTACACAGGTTCTGGGATTTATTCTGAGGACATGTTATTTCCTCAAGGAATTGCTAAATCAATCACCATGGCTGGGAAAATATAATGACCCCATTGGATGAGGTGTGGTCACGCACTGATTCTTGAAGATAAGACGGGACCTCTATCGTATTTTACCACTTTTTTTTAATTCTCAAAATCAGGATAGCCTTGGGAAAGTGTACCAACTTTCGGGGAACTAGTTTTCCATCTAATAAATGGGAGATTTGGACTAGATTACTTTAAAATGCCTTTTAATTGTGCCTATGATGCCTCAGTATTGAGTCTGGGCTGACTTGTGATGTAAGAGCATTTCCTGGGAAGAAATAAGCATTTCAGGATGAACTTCATAAACTCGGGCTATGACTTGTTATTTGGCCTGTTTTTTTTTTTTTTTTTTTTTTTTTTTTCCCCAAAACATTCTTAAAAGTTGTTTAAAAGAATTGTACCAAGCAGGATAAAACCAAGTTTAAAAGCAAAAGATACTTTAAAATGTTGATTTGATCAATGCAGACCACATTGTATTGTGCAATACGATAGGGAAACTTATCAAGGCCTAAATGAGTAAAATCTCTGAATTTTTCTGGATGTTTCCAAAGTTGTACCAAAAATAAATAAAAACGAATGGACATTCTCATGATCTTGCTATTTTATTTTTTTAGATTTGTGTGAACTATGTGAAGTAGTGCAAGAGTTTACATCTCAGGTTCATTCATGGATTTTATGTTATATTCTTACATTAACTCACACTGACATTCTTTGTCAAGTATTTGGGAAGTTCAGTGGTCAGAACACATTCAACTCAAGAGATGTGTCTTTTCTGCTAATGTTGTCATTGTCTCCTGAAAAGGAAGTGCTGAAGTAAACCATTCAGGGTCTACCCTTTAGCTACACTAACATAAATGAGTTTTTTTATCCTCAGAAAATTTTAAAAAATAGTGTTCTCAGCAGATTCATAATTTGTTTTTTCCCTATTGCCAGTGTACACCAGAGCTTCAACTACCAGTGAGAGAGGGAAGGGGAGGAAGAGGGGACATAGTGAAGCACATGGAAGGAAACCTAAAAATTTCATCTTGCCCTTCCTGAAATTCTCCTGCTAGCTTCATTTTTGGCGCATAATGTACTGTGTGTGATGTGATACGGTTGGCATCTTTATTCCCTTTCTTAGGATGATGTGATGTTTTATATAGTTATGTATCATGATTTACCAAAAGTGGAGTCAGAGATATAAAAAGAAGTGTCTCGAGTGAAACATTACAGCCGGTATCGAATCTACGGGGGTCCTATTTTTAGGAATCAGGGTTTCTTCACAAGCTTTCAGACGACAAATGACTCATCACATGTATACTACGCATTCGGCAAATCTTTCTAGAAACTGTATTAGATAATTAGAAACTCTTATTAAGAAGGCACTGTGGTTTATAAAATATTTAATTACACATGATTATGAAATTGGTTCATAAAGCACAGAGTAAAATCATAAAACGACTGCCTGAGTCATTCATTCCCAGGAACTCTTTATTCTGTCTTCTTAGGCAAATGATTCTTATTCACTGATTACAAGTTTTTATTACGTTGGACGAAGAAAGGATGCCTGGTTTGTCTACTGACTTTGCCAAAGATTGACTTCTTTCTGGCACAGAACCAAGACTGGACGCAAAGACCCACAGATTCCTTCTACTGCTGAAAAACACCAACTAAATGGAAGATTTTGAGGAAATAGCTACAAGAAAGATTGTAGAGAGATGTATACTTCACCCCACCTGAGGCGAGTGAGATTTTTGTCAAACATGCCCACAATGTAACATAGCTGATTTTATACCAAATTCTTAGATCCACTTATCCAAATGGAGTTGGGCCTTTCAAAGCATCCTCCTTGGCTGGCTACCCATTGATTCTGAGGATACCATTCTTAGGATTCCACGAGGAGGGGAGAATGAGGAAGAACAGCAAGGGGAGAAAAATTTGGAAGGAATGAAGGAGGTAGAGTGAAGATTTAAAGACAGAAAGAACATTTTATCATTTATTAAGCACCTAAATGTCCCAGATACTGCCTGGCATTACAACACGAGGTTAAACATTATTAGCCTTGTCTTATGCATGTTGACACTGAGCAAGGGTTAGGAACTTCCCTAAAATCAGGCATAGCTGTCAGTCACCATATAATAAAGGTTTACTCAAAAATTCAGTGGCTTAAGGTCACAGTCACTTTACTTGTTCAGTTTTCTGGGTTGACTGAACCCAGTTTTGTGGGTTCAGCTGGGCTGGCCTTGTGCTGGTCTTCGCTGAGGTCACCCCTGTGGTTACAGTCACCGGGGGACTTGTTTTGCCCAAATAGCCTAAGACAGCTCCACTGCTGTGTTGGTTTGGGGCATGACCACTGGCCAGGTCCCAGGCATCCGCCAGGAGACACAGTGATCATTTTCCCAGAAAGCAAGCTTCCAGGTGTGAAAGCTCTCCAGCCTCTGTCTGTGTCATGTTTCTGATGTCCCACTGTCCACTGCTAGAGAGGCTCACCAGTGTAAGCTCAGAGAAAGCATGGGAGGCCACAACCTGTGTGGACGCAAAGGTGGCATTAGTGTAACAATATCAGTGTAAATATCACATATTTGAAGAGTGGGAAGATTGAGATTCAAGTCCAGTTCTTCCTGGTAACAGGTCTTGAACTATTTCCACTGTACTGTGTGTAAGGATTCTTTTCAAAGGACACCACAGCGACCAAAGTAAGAAAAGACAGCTACACATGGTTTAGCAGTTGTAAGTCTCTCTTATTAAAAATTTGTTTTCTAAAAAAATATTTTTGATATTCCTTGCATTAGCTTTTGCTATGGCAACAAGCAACTCCAATATCTCAGTGGAATTCAGTTATTGTAGTTCTCAGACTGTTTCCTGGCCATAGAAACTCCAAGAGGTCAGTGCATCTGCGAGAGTCATGGTCTCCTTCAATCCATTCTGGTAATGGAAGTGTCTGAGGAACTCCCCTCTTGGGTGGGGGCTAACTATTTCACTGTATAAATCTCCTTTATCAGGAATCATGTCAAAAATTATTTCTTCTGACATTTAGAACTCTAGATCTGTGCTAATACAGCAACCACCAGTCACACGGGTACTGAGTATCTGCAATATGATGAGACTGAATTAACAAGTACTGTGAATATAAAGCACACATCTGATAGTGAAAACTCACTGCAAATAGATCTCATTGATATTTTGTATCGATGACACGTGGAAATTACAATATTACACATGTAGGATTAAAAATACATTAAAATTAGTAAACTTATTGAATTAATTTCAAGCTTCTTTCATTTTTAAAATGTAGTCACTGAAAGTTTCAGATTATGTCTGTGGTGTTTGGAACACACTTCTTTTCTGAGGCCCAGCAGAAGTGTTTTCAGTATCCATCTTAGTCTAACCGGAAGTTGTGACAAAGAGAAGGATGGCCACACCCTCCACTGGGTCTTTACCTCCTGAGACTGTCAGAGTTTTCCAGTGGAAGGTGAAAAGACTTTATATCTTTTAATCTGCACTCCCCAAGTCCTGCAATTATCTCTTTTCTATACCTTAATCTTTGGAAACAGCGTAATTATTTACCCAGCTCATGCTTTGTTGTGACGTCTAATCAAACGTTCCTACTAACAACCAACTCATGCTATGAAAATTCTGCTCAATATCTCTTGGCCAGGGTCACAAGTTTATTCAATGCATTTTCACATTTGCTAGCAATCATTTCACCATTTTTTTTTTAATCAATGCATAAAACGCAGCATTATTTTTCACTCCTCCTGTATCGGTTCACTTGCCCTTGACTCTCTGCTCTAGTCCTGCATTTTAAAATTCTTTTTTGGGCATCATAACATCTCTAACGCCATTTACTTTACATCCTATTTAATTACATCCTATAGTAATTAATATCTCCAGTATATTATTGGTTTATAACAAAATGTTAAATTCTTATTTGGGTATCTTGGTATCTTACTCATGCAATGGGCCGAGTGTGGCTCTCATTCACAGTCTTAGGCACAGCTGGGCTTAACTGGGTTCCGTGTGTCTGGATGAAGGTATATTCACTTCATGAAAACACTGTCTGTCAGGATGGAGAGTAGGAAGTCAGACCACAAAGCCAAACTGTAAACCACTACGTAAGGCTGTAGTTTAGGTATGACAAATGTCATTTACTTTCCATTATCCAAAACGAGTGATATGACCAAGTTCAAAACCAACATTTACTGGGAAGCAAGGGATGGTAAAGAGGAAAGAAATCATTCAGTCTTCCACATCACTCTTAGGATTATCTCCAAAGCCAGTTCTTATGCAGCAGAAGAAATTCAACATCCTTGCTGTCATCAAATATTCCTACCTAAACTAGTCTTCCCTGACCTCCACAATGGCGTCATCCATCAAAAGTGAGTCCAGAAAGAATTTTTCACACAAAAGTAGAACATAAGCTTAAGGAGATGAAAATCGGGGGCACATGACAACATTTCAGATAATGTAGCACAGACCTCAAGGCCCACACTCCAGTACTATATCAAATAGGAAAGAAAGAACTGCACTTTCTTTGAAATTAACTGTTACAATTTCACTATTTTGCCTTTTATTCTCATGTTGTCTCACAAAACCGCAAACTAATTTTATTTTTCTGACCAGCTTTTAACATGTCCAATTAACACAGACACTTCATTTGCTGGTTTATTCCTTTCCTTTGGCATTCATCTGTTAACAAAATGAAAGTATCCTAATTTGAACTCTATCTAAAAATTCTAGGTAATTTAATAATCTCAAAATAAGAGTATCACCCTCCTTAAAGAATAATCGGCATTCTTTTTGCTTCCTCTTCATTGTGTTCACAGAAGATCATGCTACAATATTTTTCCTAGAAATATCTGTAATGTTTCAGTCCTCTGAAGACTTCATGAATTTTTAACTTTGCAAATTCCAATTTAAAATATTAAAGTATCAGTGTTGTATTTTATAGACTACTGTGCAGAATTTAAGTAAAAAAAAAAATTATTCCAATTTAGGGGCTGGGAATTTAGCTTAGTGGTTAGAGTGCTTGCCTCACAAGCACAAGGTCCTGAGTTCAATCCCCAGCACCAAAAAAAAAAAAAAAGAAAAATCAACGATATGACTGAAGTTTTAAAAGCAAAAATTTAATCAACTCCACCAAAATACTTCTAATTTTGATTAATTTTTAAATTGTGGATATCAAAATACTGGCATGGCTTTAGCCCAAATGATCCTTACGTCTTTGGATAAAGACTGAAATCTTTAAAAAGCCAAGTATTTTATACCAAAGAACCATAGATACCTCTTGCCCACTGATTTCTTACTATGTGCTATGCATTCTCTAAAGAAGCCAGATGAATTTATTCATGTAATTCTTATAAAAATATAATCTCTGAATGTTCTGTTAACCTTGAAAGTTCCAATCTAATAAAGAAAAAAGTGGGAACTGCAAGAAAGCTCAAAGTGGGGTCGGGGATTTAGCTCAGCAGTAGAGTGCTTGCCTTGCGAGTGCAAGGTCCCGAGTTCAATCCCAGCAACCAATCAATCAGTCAATCTAAAAGTGCACGATTAATGACAAACGTTCATCATCAACCCATCTTCTTGTTAACTGACCATGATCTACTCAGCTTTTCTTCATGCTTCCTCCTTTGGATGAGGCAGAACATTCTCACTGTGAGATGAAGGAAATACTCATTTGCCCTGATCTCACTCCCCCACCATTCTGTTATTGCTCTATTTCCCACTCTTCTGCGTGCTGTAACTTTATGAGCTCCCCAAGTTCATGCATCTGAACCCCGAGCCCTGTGGGGAGACTGCCAAGGTTGGAGGAAGTCACAGGCTGGGGCCCTGGTCTGACTGGAACGCGTCATGATGAGAAGAGAAAAAGATGCCAGAGCTCACTACCCACCACACGAGCATGCAGGGTGAAGACGGCACCAGAAACCGAACTAGCCAGCCCCTTAATTTGGTACTTCTGCCCTCCAGGACTGAGAGAAACCCCCAACATGTGTCCGGTTACAGCAGCCTGAGCAAACTAATATACACCTAGAATTTATTTTCATGTTAGCCATTTTCTCCCAGTATCGTCTACTCGGTAAGCCTTGCACCCTTCCCTGATTTCACTGACGACACGTTAATGTTAGCAGCACACTCTCGCAAACAACAGCACGCACGCTGGACTTCTCACCTTACTCCTCTACCTAATGCACCCTGCCTTAATTTTTAAAACGTAATGAAATATTTTAAATTCTGGTGGCATAAGCCACCTCCGTCATTTCTCCCAATTATTCATCATTTTCAAGTATTTTCAGGATATTCCTGCAGACAAACTTTTAGAATAATGTCAATAAATAAAACTGAGATCAATTTCGAATAAAGAATAATTCTACAGTAAATAGATTTTAAATATCAATTGGGGTTTTTTAAGGAGTATTTTTTTTAAAATTAAGGCATATTTATGATACAGAACACTGATATTTGGTTTTAGGGATCGGTACACATACAAAACCATGTAGAGCTCAAACATTTTCAACCCTCTTTCCCCTTTCTTCCCTCCCCGATTTCTTTCCCCACTTCCAAGAGTCTACCATCTCATTTCCTACCATCCTCTTATATTGTGCTCATATATTTATATTTTGGGTTCCTCATATAAGAGTAAACATGGAATATTTAACTTTCTGTGTCTGACTTATTTCACATAACATGATGGTCTCCAGGGACATCTGTTTTCCTACAAATGACATAATTTCCTCCTTCATGACTGAATGATACTCCATGGTATGTATGTGCTACGTTTTTATACATTCATCTTTTGGCCTTCTAGGTGGTTTCTACGTCTTAGTTATTGTGGATTATACCACTCTAGATATGAATAAGCATAGATCTCAATAATGTGCTGTTTTTACCTCTTTCCAGACTATACCGGGGAGTACTGTAACTGGGTCAAATGATATTTCTGTGTTTAGTCTGTTGAGGAAGCTCCATGCCGTTTTCTGTAGTTGTTACGCTAATTCACATTCACACTGGCATAGAGACGGGCTTCTTTTTCCCCATACCCTGGCCAGCATCTATTGATGACAGCCATGCTGACTAGGGTAAGAGGGAATCTCAGTCCAGTTTTGATTTCTGTTTCCCTAATGGCTAACAATGTTGAACATTTTTACTTGTATTTGGCCATTTGTACTTCTTCTTTTAAGTATCTATTCAGGTCATTTGCTCATTTTATGACTAGGTTATCTGGGTTCTTTTGGTTTTTTTTTTTTTGAGTTCTTTATTATAAATATTAACTATCCATCAGAAGAGTAACTGGTACAGATTTCTACACATTCTGTAGGTCATCTCTTCCCTCTGTTGTTTCTTTTGCTACGCAGAAGCTTTTATTTGATACAATACCATTTATGGATCCTTGATAGTATTTCTTTACGGTTAGAGTCCAATTCAAGAAGTCTCTGCCTGTGCCTATTTCTTCAAGGGTTTCCTCTATGTTATCTTCCACCAGATGCTAAGCTTCTGTTTTACATCTAGATCCTGACCTATTTTGCTCAGATTTTAGTACGGGGCAAAGTAAGGGTCTAGTTTGCATCTTCTACATGTGGATATCCAGTTTTGCCAGCACCACTTGTGAAAGAGCCTGTCTTTTCTCCAGCATATGTTTTTGGTCCCAATGTTAGAAATCACATAGCTGTAGGAACATGAGTTTGTTTCTGTGTCTTCTGTTCCAGTCCATTGATCTGTATGTCTGGTTTTTGTGCCAGTCCCATGTTGTTTTTGTTACTTTGGCTTTGTAGTGCAATTTGTAACCTGGTATTGTGATGCCTCCAGCATTGCTTTTTATGTCCAGGATTGCTTTGGCCATAGGGATAAAGTGTTTCTGGATGAAATCTTTTTTTTTTATTTTTTTGTTTGTTTTCTGAATCACAGAAAGATCTAGGTATTATTCTCCATGTGTTGCTAAATTATTCCTTTATATTTGTATTTTTGTTGTAATTGTAAACTCCCCTTCTACAACACCCCCCAAAGAAAACAAGCATCATTGTTAGATTTTTATGGTTCACTTCTATTATAAAGTCTTAGCTCTTCAAACTTCCAATATTTAAATAAATATTCATATCCAGTTTAATGTTCTAGTAGCAAATTATGAGGGTTATAGTAGCTGCATAAATCATGGAAATATCACTCTTGTATAGATGTCTTTCTGTGCTTCTTGAATTGGCTATGCCAAAGGGTTTAATTTTGTGTGTTGCTTCCCATATGTATAGCTAGAGTGGTTATAGGCATCCTCTTTCTGACTCTACTTCTATCAATTTGGGGAAAACAATCTGGAGAATAGTAAAAGAGAATCTGAGAAAGAAGAAAATCTTCCAGTTAGGGCAATGACATAACCGATCATTTAAAGCAGGACACTTGTGAAGGAGATAAAAAGCCATATCAAAAACTGTACAGCAAACCTAAACAAGACGTCCGCAGTAGAGCTGAGCGGAGCTGCCTGTGGCCGCCGGCTCTGCATCGTGGATCACACTTGACCTGACCTTCTCGGCCAAGTCCCTTCCTGAGACAGTGATTGACCGACCAAGAATCCAGAGTAGGATGTGCCCTGTGGCTCTCTGACCTTCCTGTGCTGCTCCTGGGCCCGTTTTCCCTCAGATCAGGTCTTATTCTCCCCACCACTGCACTGCAGATTCCCCAGTCACCTGGCTTCTGACCGAGACTCCCAGGAGATGGCAGGCAGCAGAAGAGCGGGACAGGAGAGAGGGCTCCAGTGGATTTCTGCTCCTCCTTCCGAGCCTCGGGTGGCCACTCTGGGAGGAACGGCGTCTCTCAAGGTTTCTGCTCCTGCCAGACAAGCCTGCCCCGGCCCGTCTTTCTCAACTGTCCACAGCAAGCGAGAAGGCCGGCGTAGTTAACTGAAGGTGCTGTTCTCCAAAGAGGGAGAAGCGACTTTGGGAACAGAAGCTTTATTTTTTCAAGTGATGGAAAAGAAGCAACTGCCTTTATTGGCAAGTTTTTATTTACTTTACTATAAATAGTACAAATAATGTATGGAAAGAATACAAAGCACAAGTTAGCAAAATGAAATGTCATAGAATATATGCTGTTCTATATTTTCTATTATAATTAAAGCATCATTCTTATCTAAAGATACAGATGTTATCTATTATTTTTCATATCCAGAAATTATTCCTTTGCAGAATAGTAAATATTCAATTATTTACTTAATATGCCTTCTTAGAATATTTAGCATTCTCCACTTTATCACAGCCAACGCTACGATAAATACGATGCAATTAATTGCTTGATTATGCACTTGTGAGACTGATGACAATGAATTCTTCATCACACATGTTCTGGTTCAAAAGTCACATGAGTTTTTAGGCTTTTCATTCACACTGCTAATTACTATCAAATTTAGGCCCATTTTTATTACCCCATCAATAAATTTCAATGTTCTTATCCTTCCCTGTCAGAGCACTCCATATTATCATTCTTTGCCATTTTGTTGATTTAAAATTTCTAAAAATTATTTTCATTGCTTTCCACTTTCGCAATTATTTTGTTTCAAATGTTTCTGTTTGCTGAAAGTTTGGTAATTTGTCTATAGAAGTCCTCAGACCACATTCTTCATTAAGGTATTCAGATTGATTGTGTTTCCTTTTATAGTTATGACAGCTAATTACACGACTTTTGTTGGCATCTGCCTTAGATTTATCTTTTTCTCAGTTTGTCATTTGTCATTCAAGTATAGTTTTAGTCTTTCATGACAGATTTTTTTATTTTTAGAAGAACAGTTAATGACAGCTTCCTTAAGCTCATGTCAATAGTTCTACTTGCCATCTGTATAAGCTTGGGCAAGTTAACCTTTTGAATACTAATTTTCTCATCTGGAAATTCTGCAGAATAATAGTGTCTATTTCACAGTAGTTATGAAATACTACAATACATGCAAATTAGATCCAATAGGTAAATGCTATATAAAGACTGACACATAATAATCCCTCAATCTTTAATATGGTACCATCCACCTCATAGCTTCATTCTTTATATTATCTCTGCAGTCTAGAATAATTTAAGTTTTCACTGCACATAACTACTTTTATTCTTTCTAGTATTACATGCAATTATTCATTCCAGTGTGAGGTTTGATTAAGTTCTTTCATTAAGTTCTTCCTTACTCATTCTCTAACGCCTTGTTTTATCTTTTTTATTTCTCTTTTTTTATACTATAGTTACTGAACTTTCCTGAGGTCATGAAAATATTCTGCAATATTCTACAGTAGATTGTTTTCGAAAGCACCCAACCTCTTTTTAGTTTTAAGGGTAATATACTAGTGTATTGACTAATATCTTACTCTATAATGTTTCCTCCCTCACTCTCATTTTCTTTCTTTACACTTTAACTTGAAGAACATCAGTTCCGCTCAGACCAAAACTTACATTTCCTTTTAAAATTGGCCTTGTCTCTCTCTTTCCTGTGTCTTTGCATGTTGTCCAAATTCCCTATGCTGGTCCATTTAGAATTCTCCGTATTTATTACCTGGAGCGCTGACGTTATGAACTGTTGCAAAAGTTAAGAATCTCTAGGCACAGTGTTAGCAAGTTTTCCCTCCGTCTGTGCCTCCCACAGTGTATTAACCGTGGAGGCATCACCCACCTGCACGCAGTATGCCACTTGTCACAGGCAGCTCCACTATTTCGGAGTGCAACAGGGGCTTTCCCCCTGGCTGTACTTTGGAAGTTTCTAGATTGCACTTAAATTTCTGACAGACAGATGAGGAGAAAGGGAAGATAACAGGCTCACTCACAGTACAGTAGATGCCTTACTCCGTTACTCCCTCTCAGTTGGCAGAGATTGCTGCCCGTTCTCTGGTGTTCTGAATCGGGGGATATAAAGTAGGAGAGGGGTGGAGTTTGATTTTTTTTTTCCTTTTCTTTTCTCTTCTATATCTGAAACTAAGAATTTAATATGTCATAGAACAGATGGTGCTTTATGGATGGAAAGAGGCCTTAATGGCTAGAAGGAAAAAGATACAATGAGTTTCTTGTGGCTGAAGGAAGAAGCATCTCATAATGCAGTCTGGGAACAGACCATCGATGGCCCACGGGCCAGGCTGCTTCGTTAGTATCGGTAGCATTACTGGTGTGGAGTCAGGGTAGATGTACACCAAATGAATATTATAATCATATCCAAGTTCTACACTGATTACCTTGTTGGAACTGTGAACACAGATCTGAGAAAAGCAGAGTCTAGGTCAGGAGGTGAAATTTAGAAGGTATTACCATACGCTGGTGAAAGATGATGAAGGGCAGGATGAAGACTTCACATAGTGGCACACAGAAGAAGATAGAGAATGAACTTCAAACGTCATTTATTGGTGTTTAAGATTAAAGGAGCAACCAGACGGAGCCCTTAACTGCGTTTTCTCCCAACCTCAAGCTTAAACAATAAATAGGACACAAGAAACAAAAATGTTAAAATTTAAACCTCTGCCAAAAATGGAGATGCCATAGTGGATCAAAATTATTTTCATTTTGACCATAGGAACCGAGCTTTGTGAAGGGCAGACTTCTTAATGAGGGGATTGGTAGCAATAAATACTGAAGAAAAATGAGATGTAAGGAAGAGGGGAAAGCTGTGGATGAAGGAGAGGACCAGAAGGTGTCGGAGAAAGAAAGGCAAGTGTGGTCTTTCTGACCCAGAATTGCTTTAGAGAGATTATCATATGCTCCAAAATTTTAAGTACTATCTGACCTAACCTACAATTTCAAATTTCCTGCAAATCTCTTTTATTAGTACCACAATGTGGTATATAATAAAACATAAACAACATAAATGCCTCATAAAGAACATGATCTGAGGACATTTATAGGTAAATCATAAAAGAATAAACTTGTCCAATTAACATGCTTTTAGTCCCCTATTTGGATTATTTATATTGCCATTCACAAAAAAATCAACCCTATACAAGAAATTGTTGTGCTCATGAGGTATTTCAGAAGTACTAAACTGAATATGTTCTTCTAACCTGAAATTTTAAAATGATAATGTAACGTGTACCACATCCTTTGACCAAAAAGATGTTTAGAGAGCAAAAGTAATATTTTCAGGCATGCTTAGAAAGCAAAAGTAATATTTGGTTCAAATTTACACACACATGCACACCCTTCAGTTAGTTTCTATTTGAAATTATCTTCCACAATTAAGCCCTGTAGTGGCCCCAATCTCTCAGGTGACATGTGATTTGAGTAAATGCCCCTGGGAATTGGAGGTCCCAGGCACCTTTTCAAACAGTCATTCTCCAAAGGGAGATGCCAGCTATTCTGGGTTGCCAGATACTTTGAAGTTATTGCCCTTAAATGTAGTAGAGAGGGTGTAGGCGAGTAAGAGGAGATTTTTAAAATCTATCTTAAACATCCAATTCTTCCAGCTCTGTTCGGCTCCTCATCTTCTAACTAGGACCGTCCCCTGCAAGTCAAGCAGTCTTTCATCTAATTCTAGCTGAAACTTGACAGTCTCATTAGTTTTTGATGGCTTTTCCTGTTCCTCTACCACGGAGGCCTTTTGCGTGATAGACACTGTCTGGCTGGGGCCCTGAAGTTTTCCTCAGAACTTCGACCCTTTGGTTTCCAGATGGGAATTCTTTTATATGCACATCAGTTCTCTGCCCAATTGATCTGTTTGAGGTATTTCTTTGTCCTGTTTAACCATTTTCACGCTCAACATCCTGACTGCTACTCCCTGGAAATAAGGTCTGCTATTGTCCCACATTCTGCCCTGCTTGGCCGTGTGAGGAGAGGACGGGCACAAAACTTTGGCTCACGTGATTGCAGCAGCATTTCTGGGAAAGACTGCGCTAAGAATTTCAATAGCTTCCCCCGTTTTTCCGTTTCGGTTCCTTAGCTGACGTTTTGTGGCTTTTTGTGCAAGTCTTTAGGGATTCTGTCAAAGTTCTGAAAGGAGTTTGAAAGTCATTAGCAGCCTAGCTAGGCATCCCTGACCCTGGGCATCCAAAACGGCCAGGATGTCAGCGGACTGCGGCCACTGGAGACCGGACCTGGGGCTGGAGGATTTCAGAGGTGTCTCAGGCACATGGCTGTCACATTAGTCCTGGCTCCTGTTGGAAGGCCTCAGTCCCTTTCCATGTGTGTCTCTGCCTTGGGCACTTGGGGAGTCCACATCATGCTGCAGCTTCCCGATCCAATGGGACGGAGCTCACAGACACAGACCACGGCGAGAATGCGGAAACTTCTCTGGTGTTGGGAAGAAGTCACAACTCCATTGACGACCTGGAATGCGAACCCCCACATTATCATGTCTCTCACACTTCAGACCACGCAGAACAGTCGGGACTCAGTGCAGGAGGGCATGGACACCAGCAGGTGAGGCTACCTGGGGCTCAACTTGCAGGCTGGTACGCTACCTACTACTGGTCCGAGCATAGAGAAATCTTCAAAACCGAATTCCTTTGAGTGACATAAAATTATTTCCTTAGTAACCTGTACACTTATACCGTACTCCCAAATAGTTTCCTTTATTTCTTTTTACTGTAAACGTCCCATCCTGAACACCATCATGAAGTTCAGCTTCCTAAAACAAGCTTTATTCCTATCTTTCTTCGTAGAGCTGTAGCCTGAACTGTCAAGTCGCCAGTTCTTAGCTGTCAGAGGTTCTCAGTTTTAGGAGGATTTCTATGAAGCTCCCCTTAAATGTAGGAAATATGGCTTAGACTGTATTCAGTTGCCTAAACTGTGACTTTAAAGATAGTTGGCTTTTTAGGACTAAATTATTTTTAGAAAAAATAAAAAACAAAATGACTAATACACAATATGATACTCTCGGATCTGTGCAGTTTTCTAGAAGAGGCCGAAACAATGCTGCGCAATCAGGAAAGGAGAGATATTTAAATAATACACACACTGTTTTACTTCTTTATTGTTTTGCAGCATTGGGGATCAAACTCAGGGCCGCCTACAAGACAGACAAGTGCTGTGCTACGGAGCTACATCCCAGCACTACAAAGATCTCGTACAGCATTTTTATTAGCTTTCAACTTGGAATTTCCTCTTGGCTCACCCTCCTAAAGGGAAGAAGTAGAAGAACAAAGTGTCTAGAGATGAATGCATATATGCAAAGATGACATGGATACACACGGGTATATATGTGTATACATAATTTAAAGTTCACTCAAGAATGTGTATGTTGCCCTGTTGCAGTAGATCATAACATATTCTGAGAATTTATTTTCAACTGCACAGTCATTTGATGAAGGTGTTCTTTGGAAAAGAAAGTTTTATATCCTTTAACTTCTGCTAGGGTCATGGCACTGTCAGCTACTGTCTTAGTCACTTTCCGCATTACTAAGACATGATACCAGATGCCTGCAACTTAAGGGGAAGGAAGATTTCTTTCAGATCACAATTTGAAGATGTTGCAGTCCATGGTCAGCTGGCTCCAAAGCAGGACAGCATGGCAGAGGAGCAGAGGAGAACGGCTCACGGTCAGGGGGACAGGAGGCAGGGAGAGCCACGGGAGGAGCCAGGAAGGGAGATACAACCTTCTGGATCACAACCACTGGGCTCGCCTCTTCCAACCAGACCCACTTTCTAACAGCAAATCAGCTCTAAACTCCTATAATCCAGTCACCTTCCAAAGGACCCATCTGAGGTCACATGAAGTTTTAGTGGGGCATCTAAGTATATACCAGAACTGCTACAGGAGTTATTGCTGGTTTTTGTTTTTTGTTTTTTGTTTTTAAATCCAAGTCAATTCCAAGGCTTCACTGCTCATGTAGTCTTCCAGGGTCCCTCCTGCCTGAAGTGGGGCCCCATGTCCCAAGCTCCTGCTGCTCATGCCACTGTTATGACCCAGGATGTGTGACATTCAGGGCACTGTGCAGCCAGCTACTTTTTCATGTGTGTTGCTAAGCTACTTCCAAACACATTTTGAGAGCCTTAAATTGTCTTCTGTATGATACGAGCTGAGGAAAGCAGAGGTCTTGGCATACTCTAGGTGCCCAAAGAATGCAAGTTGCCTCTCATTCTTACAAGTTTCCTGTCTAGACATCAAGCACAGAGCCACGCACATCCCAAAAGCAGATGGGATGACTACGGACGATTGGACAGCACAGCACCAGGGCCTCTGTGGGACAGATCTCATCACACTCTGCCTGGATGAAGTCACCCGGACATAAGCCGCACCAGCCCTAAGCCTCCAAAACAGTC
>PVJO010022696.1:0-27536 GCA_004026905.1 Hystrix cristata | reverse complement strand
TGTGAGCCAAACTAACCACTCCTCCTTGAAGTGGTGGGTGTCAGGTATTTTGTGCCAGCTACGGTAAAAGTGACCAAGGCAGGAGTTATCACAGGGACAGGCGCTCCAGGTAGAGCAGCCTGCATGTGGGAAGCTGCAGCAGCTAAGGCGACCTTGTGAGTACATTCAAAGGACAGAAGAAGAAGCACAGTGAGATGGCACTAGCGGAGTAAGCAGAGGCCTACTTAATAAAAACTTGGTTTTATCTCAAAAACAAGAGAATCCAATGGAAAAGGTTACAGATTAGTATTTTTAAAAGATCACCCAGCATAATGGAGAAGCCAAGGGCAGATGCAGAGAATTAACATAGCAAGATACGGCAGCATCTAAAAGAGGACAAATGGTGGCTTGGAGTAATGAGAATGAATAATTTGACCAGAAGATTTAGAGCTGATGAACAGCTCAGATATATTCATCCAGTCTTCTCATTAAAGAGAAAGAAAGGAGACAAACAATGCTAAACCCTTTAAAATCATTCACCTAATCTCTGAATCTTACAGTATTTCAATTTCGCTTTCCATAGTTTTTGCTTATTTGTCACACTCACTTTTATTATACGCCTTCTACCTTATTTTAGCACGCCCTTTATGCCTTGTTGTAGTATACCCCTTACACCTTGCAAGCACCTGATACATATTATTTCTCATTTGGCTTTCATTGGTGTAGTGCAAAGGTTGACAACTGTGGCCCCACAGGCAAAATGCAGCCTGTTTTTATTTGTGAAGAAAGTTGCCTTAGAAAAAAGCCACATCGCTTCATTTACATATTGTCTATGATTGCTTTTATACTTACGCTGACAGATTAGAGACAGAGCTACCTACAAACCTAAAATATTTACTTTTTGATTCTTTACAGGAAAAACTTGCCAATCCTGGGAGGATTTTTTTTTTTTCCTCATTATTTAGGAATAGTTTTTTGGGGTTTTTTTGGTACAGGGTCTCGAACTCAGGGCCTCGTGCTTGCGAGGCAAACACTCTAACCACTGAGCTAAATCCCCAGCCAGGAATAGTTATTTTTAAACTTTCAGTCTTAGCCAACATTTTATGTTTTTAAAATGATCCTATTGGTCTGAAGAAAGATAGATTATTTTGCTCCTTTTTTTTTCTTTTTTTTTTTTTTTTTGTGGTGCCGGGGATTGAACTCAGGGCCTTGTGCTTACAAGGCAAGCACTCTAATCACTGAGCTAAATCTCCAGCCCCAATTGCTCCTGAATAAAATTATGAGGTTTCGTCACACCTTACCTCAATTTTTAGGGCCCTCCTGGGACCTAGAGCTCAGATCTTGATTTAGAACACCTTTCTCCAATGACGGGAACCAGGGATCTTGAGGAAAATAGCAGATTCTAGGACTAAGGCAGGAAGTACACAAGATCAGCTTTGAGCATCTTGTAGTGCCGGAAGTAAAGAAGTACTTGGCATATTTTTGAAAGCCACAGTAATGTGAGTTTGTTAGAGAATGACAGGCACCAACCGAATGAGCTCCCAATGGCCAAACCTGGAACAACAAAATAAATAAAATAGTACTGATTTATAACCCAGAGTGTAAAACAAATACCTGGGTCCATATTAACATAAACGGTGACTGATAAAATAGAGGCGTAAAACAGAAATAGCTCTATGTGGGACAGTTCTAAATAATTTATGGAAATACACCACTCTCAGGAGGTGGAGCATTGCTCAGCAGTTCTCAAGTGTGGAACGCGTATGGTGACTGCCCGCTAAGTACCGTAAGACGAGCGCTTTTCAAAGAGCATCGGAGGGAGAAAGAAGAGTAACTTTCCAGCTGATGAATCTGACAAATACTAACACAGGCAGATGATAGCGGTCCACACCCACAGTCACAAGTCACCGTGGTGGTAGGCATCCTCAATATGAAGTGATTAAAAATGGTAGTTTATCTCTGGGGCCTTCTCCCAGAAACCCACAGCGAGGTGTAACTATGAGAAAAACATCAGCCAGAGCCCAGTGGGAAGACATTCTACAAAACACCTGATGAGCACTTACTACTCCTCAAAACTGTCAAGATCATCAAAGGCAAGGGCAGTCTGAGAAGCTAACAGAACAGGAGCATTTGACTGGAGGTGTAACAACTGCATGTCCTCTGGTGTCCTGAACAGGATCACTGAACAGAAAAAAAGGCATCAGGGAGAAACTTGGGAAATCTGAATAAAGATTCAGTTAACAATAATATGTCAATATTGGCTCATTAACCGCCATGAATGCACTGTTCTGATGTATAATGTTAATGACAAGAGAAAACTGCGTGTGGTGGCTAATCTTGATTGGTGTCTTGATCGGATTGAGAAATGCTTAGGAAATCACCAAAGCACACTTCTGGGTGTGTCTGTGGGTGCTCCTAGAGATGACTGGTATGTGGGACAGCAAACTGAGGAAGAGACCTCCAAACAGGTGGCTCTATCCAACAGGGTGGGAGTCCAGTTGGAATAAAAGCAGCAGGAGGAAACCCACCAGCACAGGTTTGCTCTCTGCTCCCTGGTCGCTGCAAGGTGAGCAGCTTCATTACACAACGTGCTCTCTGCCGTGATGTTCAACTTTGCCTGCAGTCCACAGCAGTGAGGCCAAGTAACCATGGACTGAAACCTCTGAAACCATGAATGAAAATAAATCTTTCTTTCTTTAAATTGTTTTTCTCTGGTATTTTGTCACAGCAACAAAAAACTGACTAACATACTTGGTGTATGATATATGATAATGTTACACTATCTTTATAGTTTTTCTGTATATCTAAAGTTATTATAAATTTAAATTCTTATTTAAAATAAAAACTTGCTGTTCAATTTATTTTCGAAAACATAAATGTATAGAACTAATTTTTCTTCTTTGACAATGATCTCTTTATATCTACTGCTCTGAAATCTGCTCTCTTGATTTTTGCAACCGTTTTTTTCCCTCACTCCCTAGCATGCAATGTATTTCATAACAAATTTATTTTCCTCTGGTCTCAACATTTTTGTCCTTTTGCTTGTTAAAATCTGAAAAACCACACAATTTGCTCTGGTGTTAATGTGATTCCATTTGTAAAATCTGGCAGCAAGTATAGATCTGTAGTGTTTTCATCTCTCTGTTTCAACATGAACTCTCAGGTGCTTCTAACAGCTATTTATTCCTATTTCTGCCCCTGATTGATTTTCCAGCTTGTTCCCTCCTCCAGTCACCAAGAATCTCTCTCTTGGCTCTCCTCAAACAGTAAAAGCAATGGAGGTCCTTTATTTCTTCAACTCTCCATGAGTAGAAAGGTCAGTTCTCAGCAAAAAACATGGCTTGTGTAATTAAGGATTTCCCCTGCTGGGAAAATCAGCTGATAAAACCGTCTTTTGCTGAAAACAGTGAGAAAGGAAGATCTGGCATTTATCTTTTCTTAATCATTCAGTCCTCGACATTTAGCACATTTTTGGAACTTCTCTGGGATTAGGTTGAGACTACTCTCAATTATTTGCTAACTTTGGAAGATAATAGCCATTAAGTTCATATTAGACACAGTGTTGTATTTCAGAAATTTCCCTCCTTAACCTATTCTTCGGCAATAGGAAATTTTCACACATACGATGTGTAAAGGTACATGCCAGGGAGAGAAAGCATGTGCTAATAACTACTGGTTGCTACTCATAGAGTATGAATCAAGGGTAGATCAGTCCCTATTGCCGTTCAAAAGCTCCCCACAAGCCTGAGATAGTACCGCCTCCTGAAAGTTTTACCATTAGAGAATTTTCTTTACTCTAAACAATTTCCTGGGACTCGTGATATTCCTATAGTCCTAGAGGGGCTTTTTTAGTATCAAAATTCTCTTTGTATATCATACATTTGTCTGAAATGCAGATGCACAAAATAAAACACCAAGGGTCTTCCTTTGTGATTGTAATCATGTCAGTTCAGTGTGCTGATACTTACTTCAAGCTAAACAGAAGCCTTAAATAACAAGGAAAATATATCGTGGGTTAGATGTGTTCAGTGAATGAAATATATGAGGTCAAGGAAGAAAACTATAAGAGACTGTCAGTGGTAAAAAGGTAAAAAAAAACATGGGGGTTTAGTCTTCAAACCCCCATGTCTTCATGGGGGATTAATTTTGGCCTTCAGAAAACTTCTAGCAAAATATACAGATTTGGGGAAAATGAAGAAGAGGAAGAGTTTCCTAGGTCTCCTCTAAGCATCTCTGGAAGCATAGATTTTAATAAATGCGAGTTTCTGCCTCCAGCAAAGGCAGAGGGAGATGAGATCCTGAAGAGATGCTTTTCTTGTGCGAGCCTAAACATCTGGAAGGCCAATATGATGGTGCATGAAAGTAGAAAGAAATGTGGAGAAGTCAGAGCCCAGATGGCCACAGTGAGGGCAGCCAGAGGTGGTGAGGCATCCGGCACTGATATCTGGAACAGGAGTCTTGAAGGAAGGTAGCTGGGGGGAGGTATGCGGTATAGTATTTGAAGAACAGCGAACAACAACTTTACAGCACGCACATAAAATCACATTTCTAAACACATTTATACTTCCAGAAGCTTCTAAAATGTGAATGATTTAAGATAAACAAGTCTTATCATTCTGTGCTTGTTTCTTGTTTGGGAAGAGCTTTGATTTCAGGCAACTATGCAAACTGTCCTCTTGAGTTTACAAGGTTGGAGCAACAAACAAGAAATCCACAATTATTATTTAAAAACCCTCAACAGAAAAGTTGAGAATCTTAGACACCACTTCCTTGAGGCTTTGTCCAGCTTCCCAAGCCCTGCCTGAACATTAGACTTTCTTCTTAGCCTAATTTTTATTACACTTCTATAATTCATTTTTCCATAGAAATAGTTACTTACTGTTGCTCCATAACAAAGTAGAATTTATCTCACGGGCTTTCCCCTTCTAAAATATCCTTCTCACCCATTTTTCTTTCTAATTTGGGTCCAGTGTGAATCTTACACAAGAAATTACAGCCAAGAAGTTAAAGGTAACCTCAACTGGAAAATTCCTTTCCTCCTAAAAAGTCACAGAAAATGCCCACTGATGTGAATTGACAAATAGGTGTTGAGCTCCTGACACATGCATTGAACGGCTAGAGATTTTCTTAGAAAAGGACATTGTTCATTCCCATAGAAGATGCTCTGAGAAGTTGTACAATCATCTTGTGAATTTGTTCTATTCCAATGTTTCTCAAATTGAATTTGCAATCCTAGGATGTAAACACTCATCAATATTCTACGAAAACACTGATATACCCCAGTAATTTTAACTTGACTTTAGAGACCTGGATAGTATATGTTTTAGTTACTTTCTCTTCACTAAGACACACTACCTGACATCTACAATTTAAAGGAGGACAGGTTTATTTTGGCTCACAATAGCGGTTTCAGTTCATGGCAAGTTCCAATGCAGGCTGGCATGGCAGAGGAGAAACAGTCTGTGGCAGGGCAGGCAGGGAGCAAAGCAGCATCGAGGAAGAAGTAGAATGTATATATGTACCCTTCTGGGCTACATCCACAGCTACCCACCTCTTCCCATCAGGCTTCACCTCCAATGTCATATCTGGCTATAAACCCATCAGAGCAGTAACCAGTATCACACCCATGATCCAGTCACCTCTCAAAAGCCCCACATAGGAGTGCAATAAGGTTTTAGGGGGACACCCAGATACAAGCCATAACAGTCTACACCCCTGGCTGCCAAAAGACTCATTTTATGCAAAAAGCATTTAATCCATCTCTAAGAGTTGCCAAAGTGCTAACACTTTCAGCACTGGTTAAAAGTCCAAGTCCAAAGTCTCCTCTAGATTTAAGGCAGACTCTTAGCCGTGAACCCCAGTAAAAATGAAGAGAAAGTTGAACACTTCCAACATACAATGGCACGAGATGAACATTTCCATTCCCAAACTTACAAATAGGGAGATAGGAAGGAAGAGGACCAAAGCAAGACCCAAATCCAGCAGAACAAACATTAAATCCCACAGTTCCATATCCACCATGCAGGGCAATCTGTGGCGAGAGGTGAACTCCAAAATGTTTGGGTGGCGCTGCCCCTCCAAGGCCCGCTGGGGGTCGTAGCCCTCATGGATTCTCTCTGGGGCCAGCTTTGCTCACTCCCTGCAGCTTTCCTCAGATGATCCGTGTTTCTGGCTTCCCCAACCTTCTAAGGTGTCCACTGCACTTTCAAATTCACAGCTTCATATGCTGCCACCCCAGGGACACACTGCTTGGTCTCCTAGACCTTCTTCTGAAATCAGGTAAAAGCCTCCCTGACTCCACAACTCTTGCATTCTGCATGTGTATAAAACAAGTAGCACGTGGATGAGGCTGAGGTCTGCTGCCAGCTGGAGCAGTACCCAGGCTTCCTTCTACCAAAACCGTAGGCGTCTCGGGGTACCTGGATGGTTGAGCACTCTAAAACAAATCCCAAGGAACAAATTCCTGAGGCATCTGCCATTCTGGAGCATGTCACCCTGGAGTTCTCTTCTCAAAGCAAAATCTCACTTTTCCAGCTTTGAGCCTGCAAGCGAGAGAAATCTGAAGAATGGAGACAGCTGGCTTACTTGAACATGGGTCTGGAGAAAGAACGCCACGTTGGTAATGCCTGGGGATCTCCCTTTCTCTCAGATGCCACTGAGATTGTGCGCTGGAGGGAGATTGGGGCGCTGTACGCACCACAGCCAGAACCCCACCATAGCGCAGAGCCCAGGGCGCCGGTGACCAGAGAAAGGGGAGAGGAGCTGTTTGTCACAGAGCATGCGGCAGGTGCACGGCCTGGACACCCAGGTGGAGACCAGCTGGAGAAAGAGCGGGAGCCTGCTGTGGAGGCTGCGGTAGGGGGACTGAACCCCAAGCTGAGATACCAGAGAGAGTGGCTCTGACTCCACTCCACGGCCCCTGAGAACTCAGCAGACTCCTGAATACGGGGGTTTGAAGACAAGAGCATCAACAAACTGCTCAGGAACATTCATCCTAATCCAAAGAGCAAAACTATCTTCCTTTTTCTGTTGTTTCATATATCTATATATCTGGCTACATATATGGCAAGATAGATATATATAGATATATGCATATATGGAGAGATAGAAAGAGAGCATCAAAAAATGTATACACACTTTAGGAAAAGAAAAACTTGTATAAATATTTTAATGCTAAATTCATTGAAACATCATGAGACAATACAAGTTACCTTAGGCCTCTGCAATTACAAGAGTTAGTGGTGGCCACTAACTTCCAAACATTTATTAGTGTGGTGAACTGCTGCTTGGTCACCTTGGTCATTGAGACTGCTGCACATAGATTTTCAATTTCTTCTCGAAGGGCCGGCAGTGTGTGGGGTTTTCTGTGATGTACAACATCCTTGAGGGTCTCACATCTTCCATACAAGGGTAACACAATCTGCTGAAAAAACGTATTATTTTTCTTTTCCTGAAGTCTGTACACATTTTTGGTGCTCTCTCTCTTGCTCTCTCTCTCTCTCTCTCTCTCTCTCTCTCTCTCTCTCTCTCTGCTCCTGAAAGAGTTAAAGACATACTCTGGTGACACATGCCATATATATGTCTACATATAGATATATAGATATATGTGGATATATATATATATATCTTCACACTTTTCTCACAAATGGCCAATAAGTACATGGAAAAAATTTTCAGCATCTTTAGCCATAAAATTGATGAAAATCAAAAAAAAAAAAAAAACCTCTCGGATTCCATATTACCCCAGTGAGAATGGCTATCATCAAGAACAAGAACAACAAAAAGAAAATGTTGGCAAGGAAGTAGGCGAAGAGGAACCCTTGCATATTGCTGGTGGTAATTTTTTTTTATTATTATTATTTTTAACCAAGAACATGTATTGGTACAATGTACATATAATGATCACATTCATCCCATTTATTTCGTACCTGTACATGATGCATCTTGGTTTCCCCCCTTCCCCACCCCTCCCCTCTGTTCCCTCCATCCCTATTTACAGCAGGTTTATTCACATTTCTCCATGAATTCCCTTTCCCCTTTCTTTCCTTTTTCCCTTCCTGCCTTCCCCCCTTCTCTCTTTCTAGTGCTCCTCTCCTTTGTATATTATCTTTCTATTATATCTATTACACCTCTTTGTCCTACTTACACTTATGGTTTCTCATATCAGAGAAACAATTCGATGTGTACTCATGAGTGTCTGATTTATTTCACTTAAAAGTATGTTCTCAAGGAACATCCATTTACATTCAAATGACTCCAGTTTATCCTTTTTATGGCAGTGTAGTACTTCATTGTGTAGAAAAACCACATCTTCTTTAGCCATTCATTGGTTGTTGGGCATTTAGGTTGTTTCCAAGACTTAGCTATTACAAATTGTGTTGCTATAAACATGGTTGTGCATATATCCCTATGGTATGACCATTCCAATTCTTCTGGGAAGATCCCCAGTAGGGGGATAACTGGATCAAATGGAACCTCTAGTTCTAGTTTTTTGAGGAATCTCCATATTGATTTCCATAGTGGCTGGTGGTAATTTAAACTAATAGAACCACTATGGGAATCAGCATAGAGATCCCTTAAAAAAACTAAAACTGGAAATTTCACTTTACATGGCCTTAGGCCTCCTGGGTATATTCCTGAAAGAGGTAAAGACACATGCATACTTGGGTTTAGAGCAGCACAATCCACAGTGGCTAAGCTCTGGAAACAGCCTCAATGCCCATTGACAGATGAGTGAATACAGAAAATGTGCTATTTATGCACAATAAAATACCATTCAGGCATAAAGAAGAATGAAATCATGTCTTTGCAGGAAAGTGGATGGGTCTTGAGACCATGTGTTGAATAAAATAAGTCAGACAGAGAAAACTGGATATCATACGGTTTCTCTTATATGAATCAAGGTTTGTTTTGTTGTTTTTGCTTTGTTTTGTTTTTTGGTCCTGGAGATTGAACTCAGGGCCTTGCACTTGCTAGGCAAGTGCTCTACCACTTGAGCTGAAGCCCCAGCTTATATGAGAAATCTCAGACATAAGGAGTAAAATAAAAAAGAGATGGTAGGAAACAAAAAAGGCAGGCTTTTGGGGGATGGAGAAGAGGATATTATCAATAGTTGAATGGAGATGATAGGGAAGGGAAGTGAGGGTGATAAGGGGGTTGAAAATCATCATGATATACTATATATGTGTACCAATTGCCCCCAAATCAGTGTAAACATGATATTTCAAAAACGTAAGTAATAATACATTTTGAAGGTAAAATATAAAATGTGTACAGAACTTTTTGTTGAATGTGTGGTGTTTAGCAGCTGCTTAAGGGACCAAGAAAAACATTTAATTAAACATCTAGAAATGTTTTTATAACACTTGAAATCCAGTTTTATAGTATTGGAGGCCAAGACAGTCTTAAAACTTACTTAAAACTTTAAAATTGCCCCCAACTAAATGGAAACAAGTTTTAATTTTGCAAGTTTTATCTTAAAATGTTATTATGCAAAAAGCAAAATGATGATTCACTTTACGGCTAAAGGGAATATCTTAAAAGAAGCAGTGACTGCACATGTTATTTTGCCTTTTTGTGTCCCTATTGCTCACAAACTAGAGCTTAGGAGACAAACTTCAACAGCTATTACTCAATAGATCTTTAATTCACAACAGGAAGCTGGCCCTCGAACTACTTGGCTATGAAATAGCCATCCAGATGAAAGTTTCCGGAGAGCTAAGCAAATTCCTAGCAGAAAAATTAACCCGAGAGTATCAAGTCTTAACAGTTACAGGACTGATGGAATAGTGGCAGCTCAAACTTATCTGAAGAATGGGAGTTTGCCCCAAAGCCTTCCCCCCTTTCCCCTCCACACTTCTGCTCCTCCTGGGTCACTGCTGGGGGACCCCCTCGGCCCGACATCCTGTTCTCATAGACTTCCTCCGCCCAGGCCTGTTCCACCCATATTCATTCCCCCTCCCTGCTCAGTCATCACGGCTCGCCTGCCCAAAGTTTTCATTTTTAAAGATGGCCCTCTGCCCTGTGGCCCACTAGACAGAGCCTAATTCATGCTGACATATCTGACCAATAAAGGCTTAATGTGGCTTTGCTCCAAAATAGTACGTTTTCATTGGAATGAGAGGCTTTGATATCTTAGCTCAAAAATGAGGTAACAGCATGCACTTCAAAAGCGGATAGTTTTAAGCAAGAATATATTTGGATTCCACACACCATGAAGTCTACTATGTAGAAACGGTCTCAGTATTATCCTTTTTAATCAACAATGGTCAGTAAACAATGTGTTTTTCAAATCGTGGTCAGTAAAACATCAGTGTCCTTTGAGCAGATATGTTACCCCCACCCTGCAAAAAAGTGTTCTGTGAGCAGATAAGATGAGAAAACAACTTTCTATAGCTGTATCTATCTGGAGAGCCTTCGCATACATTAGGGTTTTCAAGGCTGTGCAAGGTAGACCCTCCACTCTTAGTTAGCCAGTATGCCATCCAGCCATACACTAACTGCTTAAGTGCCTGTAAATACAGGGTACGCACTGTCCCGGGTGCCTGGTGCTCGAGCAACGGCCTTGGTCTCAAAAGGCTGACACGGGCAGGCTAGGAGCAAGTAACAAGCAAATGATCATGATAATTTCTGATAGAGACATGGCTTCTTCTGAAAATAAAATTTAAAAAAGAGAGATGTGATACAGCACATAAGGATAGGTGATCTGAAGAGATGGGTCTGATGAGCTCTGAAAATATAGCTGTCCGGGAAGGGGAACACCAGCAAAGTAACTTTCAGGACAAAAACAAGGCCTGCCGGGCTAGGAATGAAAGGACGATAACATGAGATGAGGTCAGAGACAGGCAGAGCAAGTAAAATTGAATTTATTCTAAGCACCGTGAGAAGCCAGTATCAAATTGAGTAGTGGAATGAAGTAACAAGATCTAGCTGCCTTCAGATCAGCCTGCATATGCTCTAGAACACCAGTCCCCCACCTTTTTTGACACCAGGCACCAATTCCCTGCAAAACAATTATTCTACAGACCAAGTGTATTATGTTTATCACACACTCATAATATACAATAAAATAATTATACAATTCACCATATTGCAGAATCACTAGGATCAAGGAGTTTGTTTTCCTGCAACTAGACAGTTCCATTTGAGGGTGATGGAAGAGTAACACCCGAAGTATCTTATTTTTGTCCAGTCTACTCTGTAATCTCTTGGTTGATGTCACTGCAGAAAGCCCTGTGGTAGAATTTGGAAATGGAAGCAAATTTTGGTGCTTTTGTGGCAAGATGGATTTTCCACCTTGATTTTAATCTGGAATGTATGGAAGTTTGAAGTTGTCTCAAACATGCTCTGAAGGCCACCATCATTTGTGGTTTCAAGCAAATGATCCTCTTCTAGCACAGACAAAATTGATTCACCTGGCTTATTCAAAAATGGGTCACAGATCCATTCCTCCCCAGTGCGGGGGGCTTCTGTAGTTGTTAAATCATGCTCAAACTCTTTTGAAAGCTGAGATAGGTGATCAGGCACTAGCTAGGAGAAAGGAGTCCCTGACTTAGTCTCTTTCAAAATCTCGCTAATGTTTGAAGCATGTCAAAAATCCCAGAGTTCACTCATCATCCCCATACTTCCAGTTTGGCTTTGCATGAAGCCACTTTAAATACCAATTTAAGTACAGTCATCTTTCCCTTGAAGTGACAGACTGAGTTCATTGAGCAGGTTGAATATGTCACACAAGTAAGCAAATTTTGTAACCCCTCCTGTGGCACTGAAATGTGCTGGCAGCGGTGACTGTTCTTCTAAAAGAAACTCCCAGTGTGGCTGTCACAGCTCTCAAACTACCTGTAGAAAACCATCTCACTCCTGTGTGTAAGAGGACATGTGTGGTCCGCAGGATCTCCCCAAAAGAGCTGTGAAAACAGACATGAGTTAAGGGCACATACTCTTAGGAGCTGAATAAATTTAATCATACTCTGGAAAATATTGTTCCGTTCAGCAGACACTTTTTAGTTAGCCAGCATTTCTCTAAGGAAGGCACAGTGGATAGACTCACTCTCAGAAGCAATCTGCTTGACACGAGTAGTGAAACCTGAAAGCCATCCAGTCAAGACAGCCCCTCCAGCCATGGACATATGGACCAAAAATATGACCAATTAGGTTTTCCTGATATGTGATCATTCAAAGACCCGAATAGTTCTGCAGCTGCTGTGTTGGTGGGCAACAAAAGTGCACATAACATACCGTCATGCGCATCTTCCTCTAAAATGTGTCACACAAAACAAGTGTGGTTGCCTTATCGGCATCAGTAGACTCATCAACCTGGATTTCGTATCATGGTGATTCCTTAATTCTGTCTAACAATGGTGACTCAGTGTCTCTTGTTATTTCCTCATCTAGTTATGGTGCCAGTAGAAACAGGTATATATGCCTCCTTTTGAACTGCAGCCTCTCCTAAAAGTTCAGGATAAAAGCTTTTAGCAGCAGGCATGATCAACTATTCACTAATAGTAAAGAGCTTCTTAGTTTTAGCAGTGTGATTAGGTTCTTCATGTTCACATTAAAAAAAAAAAAAATCCAAACGCTTGTCTTGCAATGAAGGGTGCTTGGTCTCCAAATGGTGAAGCAGCTTTGAAGGTTTTCTGGCTTTGTTGGCTAGCCAGTTATACAAAGCAGTACTGGAGAATGTGAATCACCAATTGCAACGAACCCATAATTTAAATAGAACTCTTGCCATTTTCTTTCAAATGCAGCTTTCTTTTTGTTGGCAGTTTCAGAGTCTTTTGCTATCTCATCATTGGGTCTTACCTTGTGTTCAAAGAAGCTCCCCAGTGACATGTGGTTTTTATTCATTTTAGCTAGGGCTAGCTTATGAGCTTACTAAAACTGCGACTGTAACAATGCTGCAGTGCCGGAAACAGGCATGGATGGAAGTAGTAAATAATGTGTGAGGCAAGTGTAGACTACAATAAATGTCAGATTCTGACTTAAAGCCTGCAACCAGATGAATCTATACAACTGAACTTATTTGCATCAACTTATTTGCCACTAGAGAGCCTGCCATCAGATGCAGCTTATTGCTTCCCACTCACTGATGTGGTTTGGTTATGAGTCTGCATGCAATTGATTTACTATGGTCTCTATGCAGTCAAACCTAATGTGAATCTGTATTTGCAGCTGTTCACCAGTGCTGGTATCACCACCTCAGCTCCACCTCAGATCATCAGCCATTAGATTCTCATAAGGTAAAGGCAGCCTAGATTTCTCAAATGTGCAGTTCACAGTAGGGCGCGTGCTCTCAAGAATCTAATTCTCGTGAGATTCTAACACCACCAGTTACCTGACAGGAGGCAAAGTCCAGCGGTAATGTGAGAGACGGGTAGCAGCTATAAATACAGATGAAGCTTCAGCTTTGCTTGCTCACTCACTCATGGCTCACCTCCTGCTGAGTGACCCAATTCCTAATAGGCCAGGGCCCGGTACTGGCCTATGGCCTGGATGTTGGGGAACCCCTGCTCTAGACTGTACAGGACATTGGAGCAGGCAGGCAGCTGTATGAATAGTCTAGGATAAGCTGTCAAGATAGGGCAGCTGACAAGACAGAGAAGAGGACATGCCTGACTATCCTGGAATTAGGGAGGGAAGAATTGTTGGTGGAATGGATACTGTGGGGCAAGGAAAACAGTGAATTAAATGTGGTTCCTAGGGTTGGGGGCGTTGTTCATTGCTAGAGCACATACTTCGCATGCATGAGGCTCTAAGTTTCCATCCCCAGCAACAACAACAACAAAAAATTCCTAAGTTTTTTACTTGAGCAATGCAAGGCAAAATCTGTCCATTTACTGCAGTGGGAACTATTTCCTAAGTGAGTTTAACAACAGAGCACTTTCTTCTGCTGTGCTTAACAAGTCATACAATGCCAGGCATCTGTGGAGCACAGTAAGGGGATGCAGTCTTAGAGATCTAAGTATTATCACTTTACCCTGTCACCCCAAGAGCCTTAATTTACTCCTATTCCCTAGGCAAAAGTGCAAATTGAAATGCGGTATTATCTCTGTGGATTTCAAATTTCTCATGATGGAGTGTGTAGAAATAGGTACAGGAAAACTAGGACACTCCTTAAAGGTCAACAAGTCTCAAGTTTGGTGATATTTTAATGTGACTAGTTTTGCTATGACCACAATTCCAAGCATTGCTGGCTAGATCGACACACTACTGAAGAAGCCAGGTGTGCCGGCACATGCCTGTCATCCCAGCACACTGGGAGGCTGAGGCAAGAGAATTGCCAAGTTGGAGCCTAAAAAAGTCAGTAAGCAACTTAGTGAGACTGTGCGTCAAATGAAAAACGAAAGGGCTGGGGATGAATCTCGGTCCAAAGGCCTTGGGTTCAATGCCCAGTACTGCAAAAAGAGATGAGAGGAGGGGGAAGGAGAGGCAGGAGAAGGAGAAACAGAAGTCTTTATTTCCGAACGCTTGCTGCCACAAGCACTAACCTCGGAGTCTTACATAGATCAGAACATTTAATCACTATTCAGTCCTTGATGGCAAGTATCATTATATTAATTTTGCAGAGGGGGAAGTGACACAAAGCTACACTAGCAAGAAGGGACAAATGTCTATCTATATTTAATCCTGGATCTGGTTTCCCCCCAAAAAAAATTTGGTTTTCAGGGCTCCAGATTTCAATGTAGGCTTTATAATCAAACACATAATTAAAGTAAGTGGGAGAAAAAAGCTGAACTATAATTTCACCTAGTCAGTTATGAGTTAACAATGTATTGTCTTGGTGCTCATTTTCCTGTAAGTTTAGCCTGTTTAAAATAATGAAAACATCTATAAAGACAAAAGAAATCTATTAAGAAAGATTTCTTTTCTAGTTAGTAAATTCTCTATCCTGAGTAGATGCTCCTCCACTTAACCCAGTCTCTGACAGTAAATCATGGCCCTACACATCCCTTTCCGCTTGCAAACATCTTATGTATCAATAATTCAAATGGTCTGTCTGCCCAGCTGTGTTCACAGTACGAGTAGAGAGAAAGTGTGGTCCAGCACAACTAAGGGGGCCCAAGTTTTTTCTTGGGTGGAGGAGACTTTTTGTAAACAATAAATGGGAATCAGACCTGATATAATCAGTCTCCAAATCTAAATTAAAAGTTATATCAGCATCTCTTATAGCCACGACAGCATCTTCAGCAAAGCAAAAGGAAATAAAAAGAGTAAGAAGAGCACCAGCTTTTGCTTTTTTGGTACCAAAGTTTTTTTAGGACTTTTTTGTGAATTTTTTAAAGCCACCACAGCAACTAGCACTGAAGATAGCTAAACGTGACAAAGTTCATATGGCATTTTAATTTTGTCTGCTTTTGTCAACCAAGCTACTGGCAGAGGAGGCCTGATTGTTGGAGTGAATTAATCTTTATTAGTTTGATCTAATTAAGCCAGTATCTCCTCAGTGGTTACCCTGTGCAGTGCACTGCGAGACACAGTGAATACCGTGATCCTAGTTTCTCTCTGTTATACTCTTTCACTCTTTTTCTCATGCCTCACTGGGTTCGTCTCCATGTGTGTATGTGCACTTGTGTGTGTGTGTGCACGCACATGTGTGTGTGTGTGTGTATCTATCCTTCCTCCATTTATATCTGGCTTGTTCTCTAAGATTATTTTGAAATTCAATTTTTCTCTTCCAAGTATGCAGGTCACTTAATAGGATCTAATTTGCACACATAATGAGATATTCTCTAGTCCACCATCCATATCAAGCCATGAAATAACACTGGGACACTGTGACCCTCTGCAACACCACATGCCACCCCAGAGACCTTCAAGTCACAGCTACGTGCTCTAATCACAGACCTCTGACTTTTGACAGTGCTGAAATTCAAATTGCTGCAGATTTCCAGAGAACCCCAACAGAAGCCTCACAGTGATCCCCAGGCCTCCTCGTGTTTCTCGAAGGCTGACAGAGTGGGTTCAGGGCCCAGCTGCACCATGTCACCTAACCCGGTGTGACCTGCACAAAGACCTGCACTAAGAGCGGAAAAAGAAGAGAGCCAGGAGTGGGAAAGCTGAGAGAGTGCCCCGAGACACCTGTGAGCAAGAAGGGCCTGAGCTATTTTGTAAGGTGTCAGATGTGTGGATTCGAAACACAGTTGACCAGCCAGTCCAAAGTTAGTCAGCAATTTGCTTTCTAGGCCTTCATATTGCAGGCCTTCATCATCTGCTCTGAATATACATTGTCCAGGTGGGCAAATTAGTACTTATCTATTAGCCAAGGGCATTAACTGAAGCACTCCTTCTGAAAGGTCTTAATTTTAATTAAAATTAGACATAGAGTTGCACAGGTCTCCAGTGCATTTCTTTAAACTATGCTCTTTCTATCAGATGCTAACTGAGAGTCTTGGTGAGGTTTCTATTGGCCCGAAGTACTTTGGTTTTATCTCATTTTATTTTGCATTTTCTTGCATAAACCTAAAATGCTCAAGAGTTTTTCTTGGTTTAAAAAAGTTTTAGGAATACATAAAATATTCAAAATTAAACAAAACATTGTAAGTGCTACACTGAATCCCTACTAGGAACAAAATCTAGCAAAGTATACTAAAGTAGTAAAAGGGATTTTAACGTATATCTTTTTATTTTTAATTAACACAGAATAATAGTATGTTATCAAAGTTGTAAAGTAGAAAAAGCACATCCCTCTGCCATTTAAATGTGAATAGCATTTTGACCAGCATTACAGTAATTTCACCATATCAATAGCTACTTTTCAACGCTTGTGTTACTCTGAGCTTTACTACTTCACTTATTTTTCCCAGTAATACCAAAGCAGGTATTATTCTCCCAACTTGTGCAGGAGAAAAACAAAGATTAGGAGGGTAAGCAAATTGTCCATGGTGACTACGTTTGTTAGCTTTCCAATATTGTGACAAAATACATGTGAAAAACAATTCAAAGGAGGAAAGGCTTATTTTGGTTCATGGTTTCAGAGGTTTCAGTCCATCGTCAGCTGGTTCCATTGCTTTGGGCCTGTGGTGAGGCAGAAACATCACAGTAGAGGGTGTGGCAGAGGAAGTCTGCTCAGTCCAGGCTGCGGGAAGTACAGAGAATAGGAAAAGAGTGCCAGAGAGGAAGGGGTTCTCTTTCCCCTTAACTGTGTCTCAATATCCTGTTTTCATCACCTCCAAAAAATGCTGAAATTATGATTTCAGTGGATTAACCCATCTGATGAGGTTACTGTCCTCGTGATCTGGCCACCTCCCTTGCCCACACCTCTGAACACTGTCGCACTGGGGATCAAGCCCTCTTGGGGTATACTTCATACTTAAACAGCTTAAGAAAGTGGAGCTAAACACCAGTCTGTCTCATTCCAACACATGTGAAAACTCACATAAATAAACAAATAAATAGAAGAGGGCAGTGAATGAGCTTCCAAAAGTACTTAAGGTTGAGGAAATATTTAATTCCTTCTTCCTTTGAAGCTTACAGTTTAGGACAGAGATCATCTCAGAATGTGTCTCACAGGTGGGAGGTAAGTTTCCAGCCCAGTTAAACCAGAGGGACAGCCACCTGGCCCCTGGGCTTACCACTTTGGCCCTTGTAAATATTTATTTTCAGAATTCTGCTTTGGCATTATTCACTTAGCTGGTGTGCTAATGAGCTACCTCTTGGAAATTCCTATTGCCATGTGCTTGGTGTTTAAGATATGGGTCACCATTTCACTTGGTTCTCATTTAGGAAGACTCAGAATGAATCTTTTTCTCAGATATCAACACCAGGGAAAACATGTGCTTCTACTAAGCAACTGTATACTTCTGTGGATAGTGTGAGCTTTATGATTAATCATGTTTGCATTCTTGCCTTGACAGCTGGGATGCTTAAGACAAAGCCTAACCGCTGACTATGTAAAGTTATGCAGAACATTAGGGTATACTTCATTCATATGCTAATAATTTCTCCAGGCTTAATTTTACTACCCTAACCATTTTTCTCTTTTTCCTCATTATCTTTTTCTCTCCTGTGGTAATTTATTGGAGGCATTTATGTCATGCTTCTCAAACCCTATTTGGAATAGAGACATCCATATATTTATCTATTTCTACATGTAACTGAATCTCTGTATTTGCAACTGAAATGCATAAACACCCCACATGAGACACAGTTCCTCAAGGGCAGGAAAGATGTCTTACTTGTCTCTATAGCCTCTGTACAAACATTCTGTTTGACATGCAGTCAGCACTTCATAAGCACCTACTGAAGTGAATGAATTTTTTGAAATATCCCCTGAGAGCCTTTGGGAGATTTGAAAAACTATTTAAACCTCTAAACTATTGTCTTAGCACTTCAGATCCCAGTAGGTGAGAGTGCTCTGTTTACGTTCTGACTCTAGTCAAAGGTAGGAAAAGATTCTGTCAGAATACAATCCATGTCATCTAATGTCAGTGCCCCGAGCAGAATGTACACAGCACAGTTCCCCTAACCCAGCGCTTCTAATGTACCCTCCCAAGCAGGGCACCCACAGCATGGGCACATTGTTTGCTGAATAAAGCTTGAGAAGGGAGTGTCTTGCCACCTTGTACATAAAAGTGAGAAAATGGTCTCTTCTGAATTCTCTGGGATTCCCCCAGTAATCTCTGTGGAGGAGATGGAGTATCACATGGAATAAAAGGCAAGATTTTTGAACTCAGATGCACTTGGGATCAAATCCTCGTTGTGCCATTGACCAGCTTTGCAATCGTGCCTCCCCTAAATGAGAAACTATCTAAGCCTTCATTTGTTGATTAATAATAATCATAACACTTATCAGATTACTGCAAGGATTTAATGTTAAAATGTGCTCAATACCTTTGGCCCAGTGGCTTGTACATTGTGCGTACTAGGTAAATGTGGGCTTTCTTACCCATTTTCTTATACTCATCATAACAGCAAATGCACTAAAACATCATATTGATATAATCATATTGATTCAAACATCAAACAGCTACACTTAGGGAATTGAATTGCAGACAGCATGCTTATAATCCAAACAGCTTTCATTTAATTTTCTGACCCTCATCTTAAACTTATCCAGTCCTCCCTCTTTTCCCCAAATCTAAGAGCATGTAGATTTTCCCCCTCTCTGCTTCGATGGAGAGTTGCTGTGAGTAAGGAAAGAGAAGAACAAGGTTCGTTAATAGATAACTTCGAAATTCTCTTAACGTACTAGGAATAGTTGAAAAACGACAGGGCTTCTGGACTATTTCAAGAAGATACTGATAAATGGGATCTGAATTCAAAGCAAGCATCATTAACAAGATTGAAATATTTGGGAACCTCATGGCTGGTTTCTGAGGATTCGGTTTAGAAAAACAAACACTCCTTTAAGTGAAGCATGGATCAGATTTATCAGTTGAAGATTATACTTCGCTTTGAAAGATAAAGCTCTTCAAAGTAAGGAAATATAAAAATATATTTGCATTTAGCTTCATGTTTATGAAAGGTATTGTATACGTACCTACATGGAATTAAAGCTAACAGGCCTACGAATTGATGATTAATATAATCTACCAAAGCTTTGTCCTTAAATCACCACAAACCCATCTGCGTTCTCTATGTGCTCCATCTGTATGCAGGGGAAAGAGAATAATATTAACATCATGTCTGTGCAAAGAACAACTTTGCATTCGAGACAGGATGAAAGGATCAGTGAATGCACAATTACCCAGATAGGCTTGGGGCCTTCTGGGTACAGGACTATGCATCTTTGGGAACCTTGACTTCAAGGTCATGAGCACCATTGCCAACAGGTACTTGGCTGCTACCCACATTGGAATAGAAAGAACTCACATTCAGGGATCCAAACGGATAGTTTTCATTTTCTGTCTCTCCTCCCCACAATATCAGATAAAGGCCCATTTTCCGGGCTCAGGACAATGTATCTACGGCCTGTAAAAGAGTCTATGCCAGCCGCACTACACCTGTGGCCATGAGCAGCTGCAACATGAAGTGCGAGGGCAACTCACTGGGCTGGCCGTGCTCCTTCTAGAGGAGCAGCCTTTAGAGTTTTTAACTCTGTGCTCTGGGCGGCCCCCAGCCTTTTTGACACCAGAGATCAATTTCATGAGGACAATTTTCCCAGAGAGGTGGGATGGAGTGTTTGGAGTGATTCAGAAGAAAGGGCAACCTAAATCCCTCATAGGCATAGTTCATAGTAGGATTCACACTCCTGTGAGAAGCTAATGCCTCTGCTGATCTAACCGGAAGCAGAGCTCAAACAGTAATGTCTGCCGTGCAAAGCAGGTAGCCTGCTGTGCAGCCTGGCTTCTAGCAGGCCGTGGGTCAGTACTTGATCCTTGGCCCATGATCTGAGAACCCCTGTCCTAAAGCACTGTCAGCCTCTGTTTCAGAATTGATATACACGATCCCATCTACCCACAGTGGTTAAGAGGATGGGTTTGGAGCCCGACTGCCCACATTGGAATCACAGTGCGACCTCAAGCGAGTCTCTCTCTTCCCTACACTTCCATTTATCTGTAGAGTATGGCAAATAATACAAATTACTCAGAGGGTTATTGTGATGGTTAATTGAATTAATATGTACATTAGTTTCCTCTGGATGTCAGAACAAAATACTATAGATGATTTTATAGTATGAGTGGCTTCAACAAGAAACATTTATTTTCTCATAGTTCTGGAGGCTGGAAATCCAAGATCGAGGTCCTGGTTTCTGATGCAGCTTCCAGTCTTCTCTGTCTTCACATGGTGGAGAGAGAGCGATCTCCCTCTCTCTTCCTCTTCCTATAAGCCCACTAATGCCACTACAAGGGCCCCACCCTCACTATCTTATTTAACCCTCATTGCCATCCAAAGGCCCATATTCAAATATAGACATGAGTGAGAGCTCTAACATACAAGGGGAATGGAGACCCATAGCACAGAGTTGATAGACCAGTACCTACCACATGCTAAGTACTACATAAATGTCAGCTACTGTTATTCTTGTGCCAGGCACTTCACAGCTAGTCTCAATTAAAAATCACAGTGGTGCAGACATAGGTAATATCTTCTTCAACTGAGGAAACCGAGCCCAGCATTAACCAGCTTTGAGACAGCAAAACTGACCAGCTCTGAAGTCAGTGCTTTTTGTGTTTTGTTATACCACGCCTTTAAAATTTTTAATGAAAGCTACAAATGCCCTCAATTATTTTCAGTTATTAAAATATCTATATTCTTAATACAGAATCATATTATAGAAGCATAATACATAGGTCTACAGATACCCTTTTTCTAAGGAAGGAAATCCTTGTTTCTTAAAAAAAGTCTTTTTTTTTTCACCCCTGTAGTATATGGAAACACTGATTAACAGGGCAGCCCTGCTTCTCATTCTCATTTTGCTCATCCTCATAGTTAAGCAGACACACATATGAAATTACAAGTCTCTGTGTGGGGTATGAAAAGGCTTAATATTCCAGCCCAGAAACAACACCCACCACTTCTCTTGATTCATTGACCAGAACCCACCCAAATAGAGAATGTCCAAGAAGTACAACCCTACAATGGGCTCAGAAGGGAAGGCACTCAGAAATATTTGGGGAAAAGCACTAGAAATTATCACAATATAACATCTGATAGTCATATGCTGAAGCATAGTTTATCTAATACTGAAAAGGATTAAGGACATATCTACTTTTTAAATAATTATCTGTCTTATTTACAGCTACTTGAATGGTTTTTGTCTTTTCTTGCTGGTTATTAGCTAAAAGCACTAAAATTATCCTTTTCACTCCTAGCCAAGCCACCACCTGAGCAAAAGAAAGTAACCAACTATTTATTACCTTATGGAGGTAATAAATACCCCCATAGGTGGGAGGGGGGAGAAAATCAGAGAATGGGTAGGTACATTTTCTGGGTTCAAAGGTTGCCATGGAATCCCCTAAATTTAAGTCCCAAATAACATCAAGACTTCCAAGAGCTTCACAAGAGAATTAGAAAATCAAAGAGCATCTATAGATAAACTAAAAACTAAATATCAGCCAACATGTATCTATGCTTAAGTATGTAACACACACAAACAATAAAGTAATACATCAAAAATATATCTCCTACAATAGGTAGATGGAAAATGGTGGATGTTCCTCAGGAAAAATGATTTGACAGTGAACATTCTGAAAAGATCACTTTTAGAGTACTAACAGGGGTTTCCTTTTGGGCTGATTTATTAGCCAGTGTGTATCATGCTGGTTTTCCTTTAGTTACATGAAAAAGCTTAGTCCTTTGGGTTTGGCCTTTTGATTTTTTTTTCTTTTTCTTTTTCTTTTTTTTTGAGACAGGGTCTAGCTATGCAGAAGGCTGGCCTTGAGCTCACTATGTACCCCAGGCTGGGCTTGAACTTGCAGCTATCCTCCTGCCTCAGCCTCCTGAGTGCTGGGATTATAGGAGTGCGCCACCACACTCAACTTGGCCTTTTGCTTTTTAAGGGCAAAAAGAAAGGGAAAAACAGGAGCTTGTGATGCAATTAAAATATCCACTATCAGCATTTCTGTTTAATATAGTACTCAAACATTAGCCAAAGCAATGAGGCAAGAAAAAGAAATATAAGGGATATAAATCAGAAAGAAAAAAGTCAAAGTATCATTTGCAGATAATGTGATACGTTATATAGGTGAAACCCAAAACATTTCACCAAAAGACTCCCAGAACTAATCAACACACACACAAAAAAAAAATCAATAGCATTCCTGTACACCAATAATGAACTAAGTAAGAAAGAATTTACCATTGACAATACCTTCAAGAAAAATTAAATACTTAGGAATTAACCTAATCAAGGAAGTGAAAAACCTCTATAATGAAAACCACAGTACACTCTAAAAGGAGATTGAGGAGGATATCAGAAAATAGGACGATATCTGCTCCTTCTAGATCGGTAGAACCAACACTATCAGAAGGTCATACTACAAAAATTGATATATAGGTTTAACACATCCCAATCAAAATACCAATAGCATTCCTCACAAGAAAAAAATTCCTAAAATTTATATGGAACTGGAAGAGACTCAGAATAACAGAACCAATCCTGGGCAACAAATATAAAGAAGGAGGCAGCACAATCCCAGATTTAAAGCTACATTACAAAGCCACCATGATATTGGCACAAAGAGAGACCTGTAGGTCAATGGGACAGAAAAGAAGATGCAGAAAGAACCCAGCACATTACGTCATCTGATCTTTAACAAAGGGGCCAAAAGCATATATTGGAGACTGCCTTTTTAACAAACAGTAGCAGGAAAACTGCTTCCTCACATGCTCAATATAGAATCTAGACCATATCTCTCACCATGCACCGAAGTAAAATCAAGATGGATCAAAGACCTCGACAACAAAACAGGAACACTTAATCTGCTGGAAGATAAAATAGGAAAAACTTTCAAAGACTTGGGCACAGAACCCCAATTTCAGGTGAAATAACATCAAGAACCAACAAATGGGATTATATCAAATTAAAAAACTTGTCCACAGCAAACAACTAACAAAGTGAAGAGACAACCTACGGAATGGGAAAAAAAATTGCCAGCTACTCCTCCAAGACAGGACTAATATCTAGAATATATAAAGAACTCAAAAAATTTAGACCCCCCCCAATAAAAAAGTCAGTGAAAAAAATATAAACAGACATGAATAGGCACTTCTCAGAAAAAGAAATACAAACATCCAAAAATACCTGAAAAAATGTTCAGCACCTCTGGTCATTAGAGAAACACAAATTAAAATACCACTGAGATTCCATCTTACTCTAAAAACAATGGCTACAGTCAAGAAATCAAATAATAACAAATTCTGATGCAGTTGCAGGGGGAAAAGGAAACCTTCTAATTGTTAGCGAAAATGTAAACTAGTACAATCACTATGGAAATTAGTACGTAGAGTCCCCCAAAAAAACTAAAAATAGAAATTCCTTTCAACCTAGCTATTTTCCTTCTAGGTGTCTTCCCAAAAGAGTTAAAGATCTCATCCTACAGTGCTACATGCATACCCATGTTTATAGCAGCCCAGCTCATGATAGCTAATTCTTGGAAGCAGTCTATATATACATCAACAGACAAATGGATAAAGAAAATGTGTTACTTATGCACAAGGAATTACTATTTTGCCATAAAGAAGGATAAATTTGAGTCATTTATATAGAAATAGATGCACTTTGAAACCATAATGTTAATGGAAATAAATCAGACCCACAAACTTAAATATCGTATAACTTCTCCTCTATAAGAAAGTCAAAGTATAAGTAATTTAAGCAGCAAAAAACAATAGGAAATAGAGATAGATTTTTGGTAAATGGGAAGGAGATCTTGAGATGGAGGGACATAGAAGAGGATGGAGGGGGAGCAGAAGGGGAATAAAAAGGAATTGAGATGTGGTATGTACATGTACCTACTCCCCACGACGAAAGTACTCATCATGTACTACAAACAAGTACTAATAAAAAATAAAAATAAGTCAAAGGCAACTTTAAAAAAAGATGAAATTACTATACTCCAAAACACCTGGAACATCTAATTACTTCAATAAATACATTGTACAGTTGCTGTGAGAAACAAACCTAATTAATTACTAGACCAGTTTTTGATACAACTAAATTTCCTTTAAAATTAGCAGTGGAAAATGAACATGTTATGAAATGAATGAAATGTTAATAGGAGATAAAAGTACAAAACAATGAAATATTTCTGAGGGGAACTCAGTTATTTCTACTATTTGTCCCGTAATAATATTTTACAAAACCGAATTTGCCCTCCGCTTTTTCAGTAATCCACTTTGATAAACGCCAGTACTGTGCTGCTTCACAAATTTTGTAATTCCACAACTCAAACAATTAGCTAACCAGCCATTAAAAACAGATGCCGTGATACCAGGTTTATGTGCAGGAATAGGCACCGCCTAACTTTATCTCACTCCATAGGCAATAGTCAGTGATGTTGTTATGGCTGAGGACAATTCAATGTGTTTATAGATTTGATTAAATATATGAATCATGTTAAATCCTACACACAGCTGTAGCTTCACAAAATGTCATTATTCAAAAGTAAACTGCAAAAGTTGGCTGTTTCAGCAATTTTTGTTATAATTATGGGATTTATTTTCTACATTCTTAGTACAAAATGTACTTTATAGCTTTGGATTAAAAGTTATCTTGGAAACAATCTGTGGTGTTTCAAGCACCAGAAAAATTTTGTTCTTCTGTCTTTAAATTATGTATCTCTTTTTCTTTCAGAAGCTCTGGCTCCAGAAAGAATCCTGGACAGTTTGTTCAAGTCATAACTCATACAAAAACTCTCACTTCTAGAACGCGCACTTGGCAAGAAATGAGCCCATCTGACTGTTGGAAAAAGGACGAAATGGATCTTAACACAATTAAACCATAAACATTAGTTGTGGTCCTGCCATTTCCTGCCCATTTTCGGGTCCAGTCTCACCTCTGTGCATAATGGTGAAAACCTATCTTCAAAGTGATCCCCCAAGTGGGAGCCAACGACCTGAAAATGGAGCCTTTCAATCAGATCACTCCATCATTTCCAGCCATTTTGTTAATTAGCACAATTAGCACCTTAGCACATAGGTAGTTTTGGCAGGCAGAATTGAAATAATTCTGCAATAAGGGATCTGAAACAAGTGGCTAAAAAGTGGCTAATTGCACATTAAGGACCTATTCATACATTCTTGTATAGAATCTGCAAAGTCTTTAGTTCTTTTAAAATAAAGGCCAAATAGTCTATTATTCTAGAGCTTTAGAAGGCACTTTTTCAAATGGGCTGATTAGTGCTGGAGACTGTGCTTTTTAGGCTTTGCCAAATATATATACATAAACATAGCCCTTGTGGAGTCCCTCTTGCAGCTGTAATTTTACGGTTCATTTAGGATTTCTCGAGTGGGTCAGGATTAGCTATATCACTGCTCATTCTCCTTTCTGTGAGATGATTGCTTGACACAACCCACAGTCAGACTAAGACTTGGTGATAATATAACATAATTTGCACAGAGCCATCTGCTCAGAAGTTGCATCCGGTCTGTTCCTCAAGCTTTATACATTCTGAGGTGCTGATAAAGAGGTGAACCTTGTAATTCCAGGACAGACCATCCCCTTCAACCTCTCACTTTCCATTCTACCCCCACCCAACCTCACATACAACAAAGATAAATGGGGCTTCGCATGTGGAAAGAGTCTGTGTCACACTTCATCCACGCTCAGTAGTGGACACTCCCACTCACTCTTCTCTGCCTGACAGGTCAAGCATAGTAAATCAGATGCAGCAGAGAACAAGAAAAGAGCAAATAGTTCACAATCTCCCGTGCATTTTCGCCAGTTGTTCCCACTCAGGCTTTTCTCTTGGCTGTCATTGTATTTGGAATCCACAGAAAACGACGTCAGAAGCGCCCAGTTAACTGTTGTCAAATGCAGATCTCTGTGTCCTACAGAATACTGAATCAGGAATGGGGTGGGGGGGGCAGGAATTACCATGGTGAACAAGCTCCTAATTTTTTCTCATATTTTTTATTGGTATCCATTTGCAATACATGAAATTTACTTTCATTTGGGGGGACTGGTCCATATAAACAACATACCTTGACATCTGATACGCCCTTGTCCCTTCCTTCCCCAATCACCTTTCCCTGCTTCGAAATGTCTGCCTGTATTTTACTTTGTAATTAATTTTAACTGGGTCTCCCATATGAGAGAAATTGAGTGATATCTAACTTTCTACATCTGACTTATTTTGCTTAACATTATGGTCTCAAGATCCACCCATTTTCCTACAAATTACTCCAATTCATCTTTCCTTATAACTGCATAAATAAATAATGGAATTTTGTTCCACACACTCCTTAACACAATAACCTTCTAGAACCTCTCCTTCTTTGTCCTGGCTTAAGTAACCAGTGAAAACCTCAAATAAACAGTCTACTGATGAGACCAGACTGTACAGCCAGAATCCAGAGCCCCAAAAATTAGATTTCCCAGGCGTCACTGATACCATTTAGAAAATCCTTTCTTCTCTCTCCACCATAGAGGCAGATCTGAGGGTAGGCGTGTGGGAGACCCCAGACTTGGATAAGAAGGCAGACGAACTAGTTCCTGCTGGTGCACCGCACCCAGCACCCACACTCGGCTTTAGAACCTGCCTCTGCCCTCATTCCTATCTGCCTTGGTCTTGTCTAACTTCCACTCTGCCTGAATCCAGGAGCAATTTTTAGTACTGTAAATATATTTATTTTAGTAATCCAAGAGAGAGTTTGTGTATAGCGCTCTTTTCTCAAATAAGAAATCTGCCGCTGAATTCTCTTTTTCTTTCCTTCTGTCTGGCCTTAATCTTTCTTGAGTCTCTCTCATAGTAGCTTTAGAGAAACAAAAGGCTAACAAAGTCACCTTAGAACCCACTCTCAATACGCAATTAGGGTTAGTGCACCAGCAGAACCAATTCCTGGCGCTTTAACCTAGAGCATAGCTGTGAATCATTTCACTTAAAGCACGAAGAATCAGTTACTTTAAAAGCAAGTGTCACCTTAAAAACATTAACGGGCAGCCAGGCATGGCAGTA
>PVJO010022695.1:0-27489 GCA_004026905.1 Hystrix cristata | reverse complement strand
ATGGTAGGGCACAAATATTATTCAACAGATCTTTATTGATTAAATAAATTTAAAGCCACAAATAGAAGTTTGAGCTTTCAGAACCCAGTGAGATCTGTTGAACCCTGATTCTCTGATCTCAGCGAAGAGGAAGCAGAAAGGCAATTTTCCTCTCATTTCAATCAAAATATTTTGGAGATGAAAAGGATCTCAGTGATGACTCAGTTTCCTTTGTTTTTTACCAACAGAAGTTTTTTTTTTTTTTTTTTTTTGTGGTGCCAGGGATCGAACTCAGGCCCTTGTGCTTGCAAGGCAAGCACTCTAATCACTGAGCTAAATCCCCAGCCCCTACCAGCAGAAGTTTAATGACTCGTCTTTTTTTTCTGTCTGAACCTTGATTCATAACATATATCCAAATATTTTCAGTTTTGAATTGAATAGCACGTCTGCTGGATGGGTACACCAACAGCTCTTTTCTCTGATTTCCCATTCCTTGCTCCTGTTTCCTGAACATTTGGCTGTGAAGTGGCTCATTAAGCTGAGAAACAGGCGGTGGCTTTGGGGTCTTTAGGCTTTAATCCTGGGTCTTGCTCTGGGCTCATGAATTTTGAAGTGGGGCCCCTTGACAGTTAGAAAACGGCCTGGGGTTCTGCTTTCCAGACAGTTCTGCCAGGGCTGCTTTGATGAGGGCAATTAAAAAACACAACACATGCCTTTTTTTTCTTTTTAAAACTATTACATGCTACTAACTGTTAAGTAATTTAGATAATGTGGGATGTTAATAATCAAAGTTGATTCTCCAAAAGGCCGTACAGCACAGAGATGTGGGATGTGGTTCAGTTCCACCTCTTAGCAAAGTGAAGAAAAAAGCCAGTCGACTTGCTACGAGGTTTGAAGCACAACTGTTTGTTCCCTTGCCATAGTGTGGTGCATAGTGGATCCTCAGCAAGTACTTGTTGAATCGTGTGTATGTATCTGTAAAAAGAGGGTGTTTGAAATGCCTTTAGATGACAAGCTGAAGAATGCATCAGTGCAAACTTTAACTTCTCCCTGGGTGGGCATGATATAATAATACATGTGTATGGTAGGCATTTAACACGCAATAGATACTGCAACGTATAGATGTATATTGTCATCGTTGAGCTTTATTATGTCAACTTGATTGACTTGGGAACTGCCAAGGGATTGGTGGGTCAGACTTCTGGGCATATCTGGGTGGGTCATGGATACCTGATGTGGGATCTATATCTGATCCCTAGCTCTTTCCTCTTTAGCAGTGTTCCCCTACTCTGCTTCGTGGCCACCATGGACTGAGAATCTTTGCTTGCTGCCCCTTCTGCCATGATGTTTCTGCATTAGAGCCTGTGAACTATGACTGAATCCCCCCAAACTGTAAGCCAAATAAAACCTCCTTTAAGTCTTTGCATTTTACTGGTGTTGAGCATAATTTCTGTATTAGATGATTCTAGAGTCAATGGTTTGCAAGAGAGCAGATTTAATACAGGATAAGTCCAAGTTGCAACATTTGCACACACAAGCCCAATGCAGGAAGAGTGCAGAACATCTATCTATGGACTGGAGACCTGAGAGATCCAATCAAGGGCCGGGAGCCCACAGCACCGTCCTGTGTATGTCTGTGTCTGCACTAACTTGCTGAAGAAATCTATACTGGAACCAGGATACGATGCTCGCAGCAGAGATGAAGACCAGAGTTCCCCTGAAATGAACAGCAGCTGTCCTCACTGGCAGCAAGGCCCTGAGCTCCTTCTGCAATGAGAACAGCTGAATTCCCTTCAGGAGAACTAGCTGCAACAGAGCTTCTTCTTGGAAACAGCCGGCCAACATCTTCTGGTCCCGTTCTCCTTTATGTTGTGTCGGCAACAATCCTCAGGTGGATCTTCTGTGCTCAGAAGCACAGCAACTCAGTCCAGCTGGATGTTCCTGATAAAGTTGACCATATTGGTCCACCATAGTGTCCTTGTGACAAGAAAGCTAACACACACACACACACACACACACACCATAAAGCAATAGCTGCTGCTATTGTCAATACATATTTAGTAAGCATGCTATTCAGTTTTTCATCATTGTGACAAAAAACATGAGAAAATCAAGTTAAAAGAAGGAAAGGTTTATTTTGCCTCAAGGTCTCAGTCCATGGTCACTTTGTCCTGTTGCTTTGAGCCTGTGACAGCACAGTATGTCATGGAGGGAACACGTGGTGGAGGAAGCAGCTCACCTCATGGCAGAAGGGAAGAAAAGAGAGACAGGAGGGAGCTGGGGTCCCAATACCCCTTTCAAGGCCATATCCCCAGGGACCTGACCGCGTTTAGTTAGGCCCCATATCCTAAAGGTCTCTCTGTCTCCCAGTAGTGCCACGAGCTGGGAACCAAGTCTTGGTGTTATTGGGGGAAATTTCAGATCCAAACTATAGCAGTGGGTATTCACCACACGTAAAGCACCAGAGATAGAGCCATGTGCCGAGTAAGATGGCCTAGCAAGGGCTGGTGATGTGGATGGTAGAAAGGATTTTATCAATAGAGGAATGTAGAAAAGACTAGAGTTTATTTAGACCAAGGTATACTGCAAAGGGGACAGCACGTAGGTTTCCAAGGGAGGAAACAGACAGGGCAAGAGATTGGGGTTTTTATAAAGCTTTGAGGATATGTTGAAATGGTCTGGGCAGCAAATGTGATTAAAGAATATCCTTTCCTGGATCATTTAGCATCTTGTAGATCTTCCTCGAGCATCTATATTGTATTTGATATCATGTTTACAGTTACAATTTTGACAAGATAATTTCCTCAGGCATTTAGCTTTAGATAAGAAGGAGGTCTATGCATGTATTTTAGGAAAGGTGGGTTGGGATTCTTTGGCAGCAATGAATGAGCCTTATATTAAAAGGTTTCTTGTTGTCTTATGACTTCCTATTGAGAGTGGGATGTCTTTAATTGGAGTTCCTTTGTTGTAGGATGATTTTAACCCGAGTTCGGTTGTTAAGAGTTATTAACTCTTTTTGTTGCCATTACACTCAGGATACATTATTGTGTGAGATAATGGAAGATCTACAGGCTTTGGAGTCAGACATTTGGGCCGTGAATTCCATCTCGTCGCCTATTACCTCTAGAGTGAATTTAGGTGTGTAAACTTCTGTTTTCTCACCTTTACCATGGGGATAACAGCAGTATTCTTGCCAGTAGGAGTGTTTATGAGGATTAAATGGAATAAATAACATTTTTAAAGTTTTATAAAGTCTGGGAATGTGGTGTAATTTGTTATTAGTAGTAATTATTACGGGTAGTAATCTAGGAAGTTTTCGTTGGAATGTTTCTGATATTATAGCGTGTCACCACTAGAGGGAGGCATATACCCACTGTTTGGAATCCTGCTCTTCTCCCCAAACAGATGGCTCACAGCATTAAACACAGCGTCCTTTGCATAGTTTGAGTTTAACACAACATTTAGAGGCCTAAACAGCTTAGTCCAATATTTTAAAAGTGGCAGGTTCTAACCTCCAGGCTTCTAGTTAACTGGGTATTGATAGAACAATCAATTAAGTACTCCACATCCCAGATGTTGAAAATATTTTTGAAATTAGGACTCAGCGGGATCTGAATTTTTGAGTCTTAAAAATTAGGCCAAATTATCTAAAAGCATTAGGCTGTCTTTGGGCACACTCAGAATTTCATGTGGAGTTTGCCAAGCTGTTAAACTCAGGCATCCTAGCAGCAAGTTGATGTTCATTTAAATTCTGTTGAACTCAGTATGAAACATTGAACAAAGTAGAGCATTCAAAGCTAGAATCATTCATTCAACAAATATTTATTGAGTACCAACTATGGACCTGCTTGAGGTACTCAATACTTAGCATTGTGTTAAGAGAGAGGAAGGCAGAGAATGAGACCAAAACTAAAATATTGTCAGCAACATTAAGAGATGTATGAGATTTATCATGCTCCCAATTGAAAGAGAGCAAACAAGAAGGGAATAGCACAGGATGCTGAAATAACAGAGCAGACTCCTGGTTCTTGTAACAAGGCTGGCTTGCAGCTATTTGTAGAGTTTTTTTACTGCGGATGCCCAGCTCTGGCCCCCGCCATGGCTGATGGGCCGGACTACACCGGTATGATCTCCCCATGGGGAGCATTTGTATCGGTGCTTCTAAACCTCCATGCTGTGGTGCACAGATGTGATGCCAAGGACTGTAAGAACATCTTTTACTGTGAGTCAGTCTATCCTGTGACTCATTTTAATTTAATTTTGCCTCCTCATTCTGTTGTGATGGCAGAAACTTCATCTTCATTAACGTGTATCTCTTATTGTGGGGCTGGTGGTTTGGCAAAAGGCAGAGGGGACATAATCGCATCTGTGTGTGTGTGTGTGTGTGTGTGTGTGTGTGTGTGTGTGTGTATGTGTGTGTGTGTAGGGTCATCTTTTAACCCTTGACATCATCTGGCCACACAGGCTTCCCTAAGATGTTCCTTACTTGTCAGCTCCCTGGTTTCAGGAGTTTCAGACTCGTTAGTTCATTTGACTGTCTCCGGCCCCTCTCCCAGGGGAGAAGGAAATAGGGGTTGCTCTAACACGCCGGAGTTCAGTAAACTATGTGAAGCAGCCCACAGCTGTACCACCAGTCCAGAAACAGAAGGCAGCCATTGCCTTGCCGCATCTTGCCACCTCTCAGGGCTCTTTCCATGAATAGGGCTGTCTCTCTTGCTGTCAGATGCCCTATACCTGCTGGGGATTTTAGTACCTTTCTGGGATTGGCCCAATGTACCCCTTCCTCAGCATCCCAACTTCCATGATCTCTTAGCTTCCCATTCAGCTTTCCCCCAGAAGCCTGGGAAATCTTTTAAATATAGGAGCTGGAAGAATCCTTGCTCTTTTATTTATGAGTTTTTGCTAAAAACGATCCCTAAATTCTGTTTTATCTGAATTCCTCATCTTTTGGAATAAACAAAATCCAGAATGAATCTTTAAGAATGCTGTTTGTTTGATTTTTCTTCTAGCTGTGTCTCTCTGCTTCCTTTTTCTCTGCAAAACAAATCTGGGCTAACCTGGCTGCTTGGGGGTGGTATGAGAAGAAGGCTAGAAAGGTGAAAGCAAATACAGGGAGAAACATTGGTTAATATTTCAAATCTCTTATCCTGCCATACCAATAATAAAGTACCGACATTTGTGAATGATTTATCTTTTTTATAAATTGGAGTGGTTTCAAGGTTATCCCTATAATAACTTCCATCCTGTTATTCCTTTGGATTTCAGCTCAGTCATTTCTTCCTCAGGGAAGGCTCTTCTGACCTACCTTCATCTATGCCTTCATACACCATTTATCTCCCCCTCATAATATTTAATCTCATTTTGTAAATGTTGTAGTATTTTTCACAGAACAAAATTTACTGACTTAACAATTTCTAACCGTACAGTTAGGTGGCATTGGGTACATTCAATGTTGTGCCAGCATCGCCATCGTCTGTCTGTAGACCGCTTTCCATCTTCCAAAACTGACATCATTTTAACTTTATGCTATTTCTGCGATTCTCTGATTAATATTCATCGGTTCCACTAAGCTCTCAGGCCCATGAGGGACAAAACTGTGCTCTGATCTCCTCATCGCTGTATTTTGGTGTCCGCCACAATGTATAACCACAGAGCAGGGGCGCAGTATTACTGCAGGAGCGGGCAGCTTTCGCTTACCTTGCCCGGTTCATTCTTGAGTAGGAGAAAAGGCGGGGCGAGGTGCAGCTATTGTGCTGGAAGTCGCCCACCTCCCTGGCTGCACGTGGGAATGTGTTTCATAATTTAACACTCGAACATCACCTAGAAAAATAGGCGGCTATGGGCTAATATGGCAGATTTAAAACTGCGTCACTCCTCCCCCCAATAACAAAGTAGGGATGCAGAAAAAAACAAACAAAAACCATGAACAGGGATAAGATGAAGAAAGAAACATAATATGGTACAATAAACTTAAAAATGAGAAAAACAAGTGTATACTTGGGGAAGGCTCATGAGTTGCTGGTGGAGAATAGATTCCCAACCTTGCTTGGACCCTCCAAAAGCCAGACTGGGAGACAGTAAAGTCCACAGCCCCAAATCTGAGCAGAAGAAAACTGTGCAAACTGACTTTATATGTATTTTTCTTCCAAGTGAGGAATTGTGAAAATTATACTGGAAAAAAGGGTGTTTGAGTTTATTTTCTCCACAGATGGGCAAGGAACTGGAGCTGTGAGTCCCAAACCCACTGAGCAATGGGAATAAGACACACCCACAGCTGTGCATTAAGTGTGGCGATTCATCATGCAGCACGGATATTGAAATATTGAAAGGGAGAGCAGGGTTAGGTTTTCCAACCAATTCTGCTCTGCCCACTATCTCAGATGATTTCTCTTCTTATCTTTGACAAGAAACCAAACTGGCCTCAGACACAGTGACACGAAAACAAGGAAGTCAGTCCACTATATCCAACCAGTCAGAAAGTCTGTGCAGGTCTGTTCAGCATGAGCAAAATGCAAACAAACAGCACAGCGACAAAGCAAAGCTAGCACAGTAAGAGAAACAACAAAAATGCCACAAACTAAAGCAAGAAGTATATTACACAGATTCCTTTCCAGAAGAAAAGTTAACTCGAGGAGCAGAAGAAAATATTTTGCAATTGCCATACGTTTTTAAAGAATTTGACTCTAACAATACAGTAAACCAATAACTCAAAGATCATAAAATGATAAAAAAGAGTCATGGAAACACTATGGAGTTAAGTTGAATAATCAAACAATATAGTAATTGGTAATGGTGAAAACCAAAATTTAAACATTGCTGAAACCCGAATCGCATTACCATTGAAAAAAAGGCTTGAGATAATTTCAGTAAACTTAATGGAAAAGACAAAAGTAAAAGTAAGAAAATTGAAGTTAATAAATGTAATAGGCTAAAAAGATTCAACATCTAAACATTGTGTCTCTCTGAAAGAAACAGTCAAGGAAGTGATGGCTGAATTGAAAGTAAGCTAGAGTTTGCAAATCTAACCCTTACTCAGGGTTGGTGAGAGCGCAGAATGGTGCAACCAGTAGGGAAGATAGTATGCAAGTTTCTCAAAAAATTTAAAATAGAACTACAGTATGATTTAGCAACCCAATTCTGGATATTTATCCAAAAGAATTGAAATCAGTATCTTGAAGAGATATTAGCACTGCGCCATTGATTGCAACACTGTTCCCAATGGCCAGAAGTGTAGAATCAACACCAATGTCTATCAACAGATGAATGAGAAAAGAAACTATGATATACATTCAAAAGATGGAATATCGTGCAGCCTTAAAAAAGCAGAAAATCTTGCCACGTTACAACGTGGATGGACCTGGAGGACATCTGATACATGAAATAAGCCACTCACAGAGAGATGTGTACTTTGTGGGACAACTCATACGAGGGATATAAAATAGTCAAACATATAGAAGCAGAGAGTAGAATCCTAGTTGCCAGGGGCTGAAGGGAAAAGGAAATAGGGAGTTGCTACTCACTTAGTGTAAAATTCAGTTATGCAAGATGATTAAGATTTGGAGATCTGCTGTGCAACATAGTTCCTAGAGTTGACAGTACTGTATCATGCACTTAAAAATTTTAAAGGGCAGATCATATGTTAAGTATTCTTTAGACAATAAGAGGCAAAAGAAAGCCTCAGAATGCACTCACTCATAAATATTTCTCAAAAGAAACTACAAACAAGTAAAGCCACTTAAGGTCTGAATTGAAATAGGGAACACAGGAAAGCAGAAGTCTTGGTAAATGCAACTGGTGAATGCTGAATCCATAAAAATGTAGAATAAATTCTGAACAACTATGGGACTTACGGTGAAAGAAAAAAATGTCAATGTTATAAAATGGATAAGTAAACATTGTACTGTAACTACAAGATGTGAGTGAAATATACAATCAGTGTTTAAATTCAAAACATTGGGGCTGGGGATTTGGCGCAGTGGCTAGAGTGCTTGCCTAGCAAGTGCAAGGCCCTGAGTTTGATCCCCGGCAACAACAACAAAATAAATAAATAAATAAATTTATTTAAAACATTTATTACAGTAAAGACACATTGCCATTAATTTTCCCTCAAAACACTCTCCATCAGTTTGAACGCACTTATCCCATCCTTCTTGCTTCTTTTTCTTTCTTTCTCTTTTTTTTGTTAGTATGTTTGTGGTACATAATAAGTCCATTGTGATTAGCACATGTACATGACAGATCTTAATTCTTTTTACATTCCCTTCCCCTCCTTTTTCCCCCCTCCCATGCCTATTACTCCCCTTCCCATTTGCCAAAGATCTATGTCCCTATTGCCTATGTTTTGTTATATTTGATTTATGTATACTTTGGGTTTCTCATATAAGAGAAACCATATGATATTTAAGTTTGTGTGTGTGATTATTTCCCTCAACATTATGGATTCAAAGCACATCCATTTTCCCACAAATGACTCAAATTTATCCTTCTTTATAGCAGAGTAATATTCCACTGTATATAATTTTCATTTTCTTCTTCCATTCATCTGTTGATGGACATATTGGTCACTTCTGCAATTTTGGTCTTATGAATCACGCTGATACAAACATGAGTATGCATGTGTCACTGTAATATGATGTCTTTAACTATTTTAAGAAGATATCTAGAAGGGGAATAATCTGGTCAAATGGAATTTCTATTTTAAGTTTCCTGAGGACTCTCCATACTGATTTCCATAGTGGTTGTTCTGGTCCACCTTTCCACTGACATCTTGCCACTTTCTGAAGCAATTCTGGAAGTCCTCTTTTGTGAGTCTCTTTACCAGGTATGATGAGGTTGTGGTGAATGCCGCTGCTGAGCGTCATGATAGAGAGGCAGACTTGTAAAAACATTACCGTGTGTCCCCAACCACCTTATTCACCGGATGTGGCAGCGTGCAACTTCTGACTCTTTCCCAAAGTCAGAATGACCATGAAAGGTAAATATTTTGAATCGGTTCAGAACATTGAGGCAGCCACAACATTGCAACTAAAGACCCTCATGAAAGAGGACTTTGGAGCTGCTGCAGCCCCTGTGCGGATGATGAGAGAGATGTGTTCAAAACCACGGGGAGTATCTTGAGGGTGATTAACAGCAATGCATCTTTTACTGTAACAAACTTTTTATAATTAAAAAGCTTCCTACATTTCTCCTGCCTTATCCACCCACAGAGCTGAGATCGTAAGTGTATACCACCATGCTCAGTTTATACTCTCATTGCTTAGTCTCAGAGATTCTTCAGAAGGTTAAAAAGCAGGGAAGCAGTTATTTTAACAATTTCTTCAATTTTACTACAGGGTTTTTTTTTTTTTACTTCTTTAAGACCAAGGTATATTTAACATTAATACTTTTTTTTTTTTTTTTTGTGCTGGGGAACTGAACTCAGGGCCTTGTGCTTGCAAGGCAAGCACTCTAATCACTGAGCTAAATCCCCAGCCCCTAACATTAATACTTTTTTAATGAAAAGTACACATATAAGGATAAGCCAAATTTTATAAATGGATTTTCCATTCTCCCTTTCTTTCTGTGCTTATCTGCCTTTTCTTACTTTCGTATTTAAGTATGGAAAGGTTTGTGTGATCATTTTAAGCATATAATGCCAAGAATTTTTCTGGTTGTCTGATTTGGATTTTTTAAAATTACATTTACCTTTGTGATTCTCTGAATTTTTTACATTTCTATATGCATGTACCATTTTTATTAAAATGGATGATTTTACAATTTAGAAACCAATGAAAAACACTAAAAATTATTATGACAAGATATGAATAGTGGTTAATTCTAGATAAGGTCATTGGATGAATATTAAATTTTTATTTCTGTGTTTTTTCTTTTTTTAAAAAAAACATTTGTAGAGAAAAAATAATAAAAGGAGGATAAGTTGAGAATATCAACTTTATACCAACTGAATTTCAGTGATGCTGGTCTCCTTTGTGGGCTGTCTGGGTATATCAAAGACAGGCTGGTATAACAACTGGCCAGCTGGAATGGGTGGTTGGGTTTGTCACAGTGAACTGCAGAATAACAGACTACTGTAGTGTACAGCCACTCTCAGATGGTCGAAGAGAACAGTGACAATGTTGGGGTCCTTGGAGTTTCCTTCAAGCCTCTGGGAGAATCACAGAAAGTTTGAGAGAACAGTAAGACCTATTCATCACTGCGCATGCTAACTATGCCATGACTCACTTTTTCCTGCAAAGCGTAACACCTAGTAAAGTCTGAGAACACTCATAGGTGTTAGCTTTTTCACTGATCATATAATGGGATTTTATTCTACTTATTAAGCATTCAACAAAGATGGAAATATGTTCATGAAAACTAATGGAGAAGTAAAAAAAATTTTATACTTAAAATTAGAACAGATTCTGCTGTCTTCCTGGGAAGAAGATATGACGTTCAAACAACAGGTAGGATATAAAGTTGGTGTGGCTGATAGGTGGCTGTTCCACCGAGATGTCCTGACCACACTGGGCTCACCCTTCCCTTGCTGCTGGGAGACAGGCCAGCCCAGAGAAGGCAAAAGAGAACGGAGCTTGGAGTCAGTTCACTCTTCCTCTCCAGTTTCCTTCTTCAGACATGGAGAGGCTAAGGCCAACTCCAGGGTGACATATGAATAAAAAGCAGCGAGCAGTTCAGGGGAGGAATTATCCCTGGAACATAGAGCCGGGCAAACCTCATGCTGTCTAGCTGTTACCTGAAATGTGTATTTTTCCTTCTAACTGCTCTTTATTCCCAACTTCACCAATTACCAACACACACAGGGAGCTCCTGGGGGGACCTATAATGTTAAATATGCATTAAACTTTATTCGGAGGGGAGGTGGAGGTTCTGAGCCAATGGCTTTGACATTGTAGGAGAAAAGTAAGCACGTGAAGCCCATGGGGTGTCCCCATGCTGAGAGCTGGAGGGATGACACAGAGGACCTCATGTTACAGGTCCAACATCCTCACATTATAGGAAATGACACAAGGACCCAGAGAAGTGGAGACTCGCTTGGGCTTGGCTCACTAGTAGGTAACGAAAAAGAACCTAGCATCTTGACTTAGAATATGCAGCTCTGCTTCGAGGTATCAGACGGCTTTTAATGGAAGGGATGGCTTTTGGAGAAGCACAAACATTCCAACGAGAGTGGGGAAAGAGTCGAACATGAAAAGCCCCGTGATAGCCCATGGGCCATCTATGAGGACGCTATAATTTCAGTGGTGCAGGCATCCTGGTTCTGCTTCTCTAGCTGTGGTGAAATTGTTTTCCTCATTGCCAGGAATCATTACCATCTTTCCTCCTCTGCTCACTGGCTGATCAGCACAGTGTTCCATTCTAGAAGTACTTCAGGAAAATGTGTATTCTCTGTGATATGTCCATGGAGCTGTGATGGAAGAGACCTGAGTGTGACTATGCCTGCCCCAGAGGAAGCTGTGCTGAGGAATCTAGCCAGACCTGGCGCCACGGATGCTCCTGAACGCAGAGGGGCTAGGAGAAAGGTGCAGACTGGCAACCGTGTGTCCCTGAACACAAAGCCGGACCTAGAGGGGCATATTTCAAGATCCCTGGGAAAAGAAGATCAGCCACAAAGTAGTGGGCAGACTACATACTTAGATTCACAGAGGCTTAGGAGCAGGCAGGAGTCGCAATTCCCCCTTCTTCTAACTTCTTAAACATAAGGTATCCAGCCTGAAGTCGGTGGATTTGTGACTCCCTTCTGTGGGGACTGAAAGTCTGTGTCTTTGAAGCTCGTGTTTCTTTCAAGAGGAGCCCCAGGCAGATGCTCCGACAGCCCCGGCCTGGGATTTGGGCTGTGCCACATTTCTGTCCTCGGTCCCTACCTGCCCCTTCTCTTCTTGCCTCTTTTCCTTCCTCCAGGGTCTTCCCATTAGCAAAACTGAGAAAGTGCACATTTAGAAATTCCAGGAGAATGGAACAGAAATACTCTATAAAAAGGAGACATGATCTCATAGAAGAGGGATGTTTATTTACCCCACCCCTGGAGAAGTTCATTCTAAGGGCCTGATTTTAGAGCCAATGAGACAAACACCTGTGAGGGAGTAAAGTAAATTAGGAATAAAGAATGGCCATTGCCTCAGGACCCTAAAATCTAAAAGAAATATCACAGATTTCAAGATCAATTCTCAAAGCTACTTTTTCCTTTCCACTGACTTTAATTTTCTATTTCTGCTGTTCTGTTCCCTGAATTTCTCTTTGTATTTGGAGAGAGAGAAGAGGGTTGTTGGGCTTTTGAGAGAATTGAGTTAAAACCAGTAGCTACAGACAGTAGGTTGGTGATGACTCTGAAAGGGAGGGAGAGAATCACAGCAGGAGGCGGGTGTTGGAACTGGGCTCTGGACCTTGCTTATTTCTGTGCCATTTTTCCAGAATCTACTATACCCTTGTCTTGCTCTCCATTTGCCCCTCTTCTGCTGATGCTGCATGTGTCTGTCGGCCTCCTCTGCCTTTTATATACTGAGTTTAAGATCCTGTAAATAAGGCGACTCTCTCTCCTAGCTCTTGGACAAAGGAATTGCCATTCAGCCTGATACATAGTAGGCACTCAGATGGTCACTGAAGTAATAAGTGAATGTGTTTTAGGTTTAACCCCAACGGAGACACTGAGGTTCAGCGATCTACTAACTCATTGACCAAGGACGACGTATCCTAGCGAAAAGCAGAGTTTCTAGGGAGGAAAATATATATGAAAATAGCAAACTAAGAGACCTGAGATATTCTCATCATCACGTGGTCATCACAAAGTGTTCATTTTCAGCCACCGGAGGAGGGCAGTGTGGGCTGGAGCCATTGGTAAAACTTCTTGGAAAAAGTGGAATTGGGGCTGATTGAGAAACAATCAGAAAAATGGAGGGGAAGGAAGAGAACGTCACAGTGGGAGGCAAACTACCAGCCAGGTGGTACTGTGAGGTAGTGAGGTTTGTAGGTTATTTAGGGATCATCTGGGAGACAAGTAGGCTGGAGAAGTCTGAGGCGCCAGGCAGAGAAAGCTGGAGACGTCTGCAGACGCCAGACCAGGAAACGCCGACTGTATTTTTAAAAATCAATTGTATCATTCTGGTTGTTGATTCCTGGGGATGAAGTGGAGGCTATAGCGCGTGTCTTGACCAGACGTCATCTTCAGGACAAGCATGTTTGTCCGAGCTGTCAGGAGTGTTTTTCCATCTGGGGGTCCCTTCCCATAAAGGTAGCTGCCTCATTCAATGTGCCCCCTGTTCAAGGACTAGTACTAGTTTATAGTACTCTTGCCTCAAGGTGAATTCTGGCTTCAGAACTGGTGTGGAATGGGCTGAGATCTCTGCCCCAGTCCAACATCTTCCTCTGCTCAGTTCTACTTTTCATGCCCTGGTGGGTGTGGTTTGGGTGAGCAATTCTAAGTGCTCTTTCTCCAGAGGAAGCTACTCTCTCAAATATAGTTTCCCAGAAACCTGACCTAAACTAACAGAGACTAAATGGTCCTAGGAAGCCAATTTTTTCCCTTTGGTTTTCTGAGACAAGGTCTTGTAGTTTGAGCTGGTCTTGAACGCATTATGTAGCCCAGGCGGGCCTCAGACTTCTGGCAATCCTCCTGCCACAGCCTCCTGAGTGTTGGGATTAGAGGCTTGCACCATCCATTTGGGACAGAAGTGGATTTAGAAGTGACTCTAAGGAAACACTTGGGAGCTGTTGGAAATGAAGACCCCACTGCAGATGGCAGGCGGCATAATGATAGCCATCAACATGCCGTAGAAGTGCATCATTAGAAGTTCTGCCAATGGTGAGGCGGGATTGGAGACTGGTGAACGGAGATGCGTGGGTGGCTGCAGTAGTTCAGGCACAGGCGAGAGTTGGTGGGAAGTGTGTGTCATAAGGATTACTAACTGCATGACTTTTGCTGGGGGCTGTCAATGTACTGGTGAAGGGCTGAGGGTGATCAGTGACCTAAAAATTTAAGCCCGTTGACTAGCAAATGGCATCAGTCTTTCTTAGAAATATAAATACTCTTTCATCTCTTGCAGTCGTAGGGAAGGAAAAGTTACAAAGCAAGCTCAATATTTAGTCACTGGAAGCACTGAGTCATTCAACCAAAGCAGGTTGAATTCACAACCCAGCAGGTGCACCTCGCAAGGTCAAGAGAAAAGAGGAGTGGGAGGGTTGGTCAGGGATATCTTAGTGGATGTGCTCGGACATTTTAAATCCCTATAATCCCCTGGATCCTCGAGGCCTAAAAGAGTGCCCCACTCTGCCCTGCAGTAACCTGAGGCTTGAGGTATTAAAACTTGGGAATAGGGTGGTTAGAGAAGTCAAGCAATAAAAGGGAGATGTGGGAGGTGATGGGAAGACATGAGGCTTATGTTCCACAGGTCACTAATGCGCCTGTGGTTCCTGGGGTAGGAGGCAATTGATGACTAAGGCATTAGAACACAAATAAATACAGTTTGTCTACATACAGATTAGATCCAGTAAATCTTACACGTCCTCATTAGAATGTATTTTTCTCTTTTCTCTTTTCCAATTTCCATTTTTGGTTTTATTTCATGAAATAATAACAGCAATCCTCACAACAGTGATTAAACTAATAAATAATATTGTGCATTAGTGCGTGAGAATAAAGAATTATATTATAAATAATAATAGTTTATTTATGATACCATCTATATTTACCCTTTTTATTCCACCAACAAAATGCTTGGGGATCTCAAAAAGCTACCGAACAAATACACCAGCACACATGCACATACATAGAAAATACATATCTATCTATACATAGATATAGATAAAATGTATTTCGTCACAAATAATAAATCTTCCAAATGACAACTCATAAGGAAAATGGCAATCCTAGAATAAAAATTATTAGAGGTGGTAGACATTTATCAAATTTATATACTACTGAAACTTGGTTATATGAACGTTATAGTCAATTTGGACATTTTTGGAATACTAATAGATAAAACTTTCTTAATCAACATTACTGACTTTCAGATAGAAAATCTATTTGATGGCTTATTTTCTGGCAAAGCTTTTCATATATTGTCGGTTTCAGTATTTGCAGATATCTGGCTTTCTTGGACCAATGCATTTTTTAAAAAGTCTTTTGGGCCCAGCCTAGTGGCAACAATCTGTGGAGTTGGTCTGTACGAGAGGTGGGATGGACAGTTTTTTTTTTTTTTTTTTTTAGTTGCCTGAGACATCAGAATTCCAATCCTTTGGACTCGAGGATTTAACAGGCAGGTCTTGGGTTCTCAGTCTTTTGAACTTGGACTGAAGTTACATCATCAGCTTTCTTGGTTCTGAGACCCTCAAACTTGCACTGAGCATTTGAAAGATCTGGCATTTCAGGGTCTCCAGCTGGCACAGTCTCTCATGGGGCTCTTTACTGCCATGATTGTGTGAGCCAATTCCTCTAATGAACCCCCTCTCATATATCAATAGATATCATATTGGTTCTGTTTCTCTGGAGAACCCTGACTAATACAAATGGCAACAGCCAAATTAGCAAGCTGAGTAATCATCTACAGGATTTGCTTTCTGCAGATGGTTAGGATTATTTAGGCTAAATATTTTTTTCTCCCTGTCCACTATAATCTATAGCACAGTGTTATCTTCCTTAATTCATGGATACAGCTCCTTAAACTGCCCACTTAATTGTCTCCTATGGGAATATACTATAGTAGACGATTAGGCAAATATTAGAGCAAGGAGAGAAGTCTCACTCCCCATATTCGTTAATTGCTAGCCTAACTGGCTTCCCTAGATTATAATTCAATTTAATAAAGTCCCTGGAAAAAGTTTGCCTACCATTCCTACCTGCCTTTGGGGACTTTGAAGTGTGATGATTTAGATATCCTAATTTCAAAATTCTTCAAAGATTTTTTTAAAAAATATCAACATATATAGAGAATAGCAAATATACTTTTGGGCATTTTCCCAAATTCTACAGGTAGGAATTGAAAGCTGGAGCCATGAGAACACCTGAGTTTTCCAGTAGTTCAATTGTGTCCTCATTTCTTATATGTGATATTTCTTTTGAAATTAGAGGATAACTTAATAAGATAGCAAAAATATTGGCAGGAGGCACTAAATGACAGAACATTTTTTATTTTTCATTTTGTGGGTATGTTTTTGTCATTTTAGCCAGATTTCCAAGATTAAGGAGTCTTAATTATGTGACCTACATATCCGGGAAAAGGCTGGTGGATTATGGAAAGAGGCTCATACCTTGCTTTATGTTTATCATTGTAGATCCATGTAGACAGAGATGAGAGAGCAAAACATACTTAAACTGTATATCTGTGCTGAGGAGGGGAGAGTTACACAGATAACAGAATGGAATAGAATCGATGATGGTAATTGAGGTTCTAGATTTTAAATCATTTTCTGTAGCTACCACAAAATATTTTTCTAAATATTTCTCTATCATAAATCAAATAAGTGAAATAAAAAGAGAATGTAGTTATTTTATTCATTTTGGTCGGAAGATGCCAATTTCTACCACACTTAGCAAAGCATATTTATTCATTGCTTTGTAGACATGTTTAGATCACTGTAACTCGTTCATTTTAGAAATGTGTGCTGCCCTGCCCTCAAACAGAACTACACAATTAATGAACATTTGTTCAAAGTGCTCTGTTAAATTTCCTTCAAAGTTGTCTGTGAAATGCCACATGCTATTAGAAGTAGCAATTCTTGTTTTGCTTGCAGACGACTCAATTATGGAAAATACCCAGAAAGAAGTTGTGAAAACAACCAAGTAGCTCTCTTCTGTTATGTATATTTTAAAGAGGAATTGGCCTGCGAGCTTGCTAGTAATTGGCTGCAGAATTGGGTTGTCCATTGAGCAAGAACTTATTGAGACTGTAAGGGGTGAGAAGAAATGCACAACAAGCTCCCTGTAAGAACTTTTGGGATGTTCCAGAGTTCCAGGGGAAGGAAAGAAAAAAGGAAATTCATCTCTAATCTTAACTGATATACAAGGACTTATAGATGTTTAAGCTAAAAACAACTTTGTCAAATACCATGTTACCTCTTTTAATAATCTACTCCCAATGAAATCCCTTGTCTTTGAATTTTGTTGCATTTTCAGCCTGCCATTTTCTTATCAATTAATGGTAGAATGCTTCATATGAGCATTCTTATCTAACCTCCTTCTATGCTCAAACACTGATTGGGCCGTGTTTACCAGTGTCGAAAAGCGTCTCACACAGATACTGCCTCCCTTCAGTAGTCTTAGTAATTAGACCAGCATTTGGACAGGCAGCTCTTGATGGGTCCTACTCCCTCTGTTCACTCTCTTTCTCCCCTGGGGATGTTCAGGGCACATCCCTCTCTTGTTGCCCCTTACAGAGCCTCAAGTCAGAGATAGTACAATCCTAAAATTTGCCTCCGGGTTTAGGAAGATTAGAAAGGCCCCTTTGGCTTTAAGGCAGAATATATGCCCCCAATTAGGTTATCAGCAGCCCTTCACAAGGAGTTTAGAATGGATTCCATGTCATTAGAATTGCCCAGATCTTCAATTCCTATTTGTCATTGGCACTCATGTAAGAGAACTTACAGTGTGGAGGGGAGGTTGGCTAAGATAAGATTTGGGAATTCCGTGGTGTTATTAGCCAGTAGCATCTTAAACCAATAACCCAATATGTTCTTCTGGACTACACTCAACTAGACTGTGAATTTCTGAAAAGGCAGGGGCTATGTCTTTGTTGGTCTTCTCTGATGTTCTTCTAGGATTTAGTAAAGTCCTATAAACTTTGTAGGTACTCGGTAATTATTTTTAGTTAAATGAAACATGGAGCAAAGTCCCAGGTTCCTGAGATCTCGGGTGAGAAGACTGAAGTTACAAAAGGAGGAAACTTAGCAATAATTGAATCCGTACTCTGTACAGAATATGCCAGTGACTTTGCTATGTACATTACCCAACAGTTCTGCTTGGTAGATCCCAGGGTCTAGTACTAGGAAATTTGAAAGGGACATTCAGGGACTCCCAGAGAGATTATGAATAAGAGAATTCTGAAGCCATAGCAGGTACTGGTTCCCGGAATGACAGTCCACAGGAAAGTTCAACTTGAGAGACAGACACAAGATGAAAGATGGAGTAGTGGGAACTCCAGATCTACAGAGAGCCTGCGACGGGAGGCTCAAGATAGACGTGAATGAGGAGCCAATTAAGAAGAAATAAAGAGAATAAAGAAAGGACGAATGGTGTGACACAAGTTCCATATTTTCTAATGCTCCCTGGAAACTGTTGAAAATACAGGAATTATTATTTTTACCAGGGTTTGGGTCAAGAGAAGCTTGGGATATTTCTCAGGCTGCTATTTTACAAAGACTGTGATGAAGTGCCAGAAAATTCTGTAAAAAATGTAGATTTGGGCGAAAATTTAAATTTCGTGTTTTTTGTTTTTGTTTTTTTTAACCACACACACTTTATACATGCTTTATTTAAAGACAAGGTAAACAATCTAAATTTGAGGCTATATTAAGTGTAAGGCCCTGGACAAATGTTTCTCATGCTCACTGTGTGATAGCTCATATCTTCCCCCATTCTGTAGATAGAGAAGCGGAGGTTCAGAAAGATGGGTGATTTGAAGATAGCCACACTAGTGAGTGGTAGAGACAGGATTTAAATCTGGATCTATTGGGCTCTAACCTTTTAAATTAAAAAATTAATAAAAAAAATCTTACTGCTCTACATTGCCTAAGAAGTCATACGATCAGGCAGCAAGGGCTAAGCTGCAGGCTGAGGCACCCAGGACCCCTGATCGGTGTCTCTACTCTTTGACCCTCGTTTATAGAGCCCAGGGGAGGTGGCTTCCCCCACTAAATCTGCCACCCTGCTACTTGTACCTTTTCTTGCAGGCCCAGTGAAAAACATATTTAATAGCCTTGTGGCGTCTGAATCTGTTGGGTCAAAGAAGCTCTCACTGTCCAAAGCAGAACAAAATATTTCAAAGAGCCAAAACAATGTCCTTAATGACTTGATAATCGAAACGACACCACATAAGCGTAGTTTAAGTGTAAGCAAATTACTTGGAAAGGAAAAAAAATACTCAAACTCTTTCAAATGATCTGCTATTTGTTTAATTAGAATAGAATCTTTTTAAAAAGAACCATTGACAGTGGAATCCTAATTGAATTGATAGAAAAAGAAGTAATTAAATACATGTTCTCTGATAATAGCCCAGGAAGAAAAACTAAGTATGGAATGCCACATCGAAGGCTGCTTGGCATGGGTCCTACAACAGAGGGATTTTGAAAATATTTGTGTTGCTCTTGTAGTGGGGGCCTCATTAAAGAAGAGTGGAGATAAATAGTCGGTGCAAGCCGTTTGCTCGGCAGGTGATCCCAGGAAGAATAGGGGAGGGAACTGGGGACATCAAACAGAGAGTAAAGTCCATGTTGATGGGCAAGTTATTGGTGTAAGCAAGTGGGACTCTGTTTTACGTGGGGACCCTCTGAGAGAATGTCTGCAACATAACTTAAAATTGTGCTGTTGAGTGTCTGCGGAAGACAAGGATTTACTTACTATCTTGTACTGGTTGAATATTGCTCCTGGAGTATTAAATTTCAGATACTTCCCAGCTGCCCTGGGCAAGCTCTCAGAGTGCTGGAGAAGTTTTCAGGCAGAGAGGTAGAGAGATGGCCCTAGAGGTGGAAGGTGGAAAATGTAGATTTGCATGTAACTGTCCTTGGAGGCTACTGTTGGGGAACTCAGATGCCGGCCCAGGGCACCTGAAGCAGAATATAGCCGTCTCTGTTACGGACAGACTTTTGTAAACATCACCCTGGGAGACCAAGAGAGACCAATAGAAATATAACACAAACCAGTTTTCTAGTAGCTCAAGTAAAAAAATTTAAAAAGAAAGAGGTAAAAGTAACTTTAATGATGTTTTTCAAATGCAATATTTCTACGATATTATCATTTCAACACGTATTTAATGGGAAGAAATTTACTAATGAGACAGCTCACATGTTTTCACCCAAAGTCTTTGAAATATGTCTGCCTTATCCAATTATAGCACACCTCCACGAAGACAATTATATTTTAAGTGTTCAGTGGCTCCACGGGGCCCATGGCTACTGCGCTGGGCTGTATAGTTCCAGGAAAATCTAGGAAAGACACCCACTGGGGAAAGGCATGAAGCAAACATCTGTGATTTTCTTCGAAGCAACACTCAAGGCATAATCTTTCCACATTTTAGGGTTGTGGACATCACTAAACTAGCTCTTTTTATAATTTATGGACTCTTTCAGGAGTCTCCTCTGTATTTTTTTGTTGGTTTGTTTTTGGTTTTGGTGCTGGAGATGGGACTCAGGGCCTTGTGCTTGCGAGGCAAGGACTCTAACCACCGAGCTAAATCCCCAGCCCCTCTCTGTCTTTTTGATTTCAGATTCCTTTCTCCTGCTGTATGTGGCGAGGACTGTCATGACTTATTTTTCTTCACAGCAGCAAAGGATGAAGGTCTCCAGGTCCTCTTGACATCATTGGCCATGAGGGTCATTGAACAGGGCTTTTCATGGCAGCCCAGGCAGGGAGAAGCCAAGAGTACCACCCATTTATCCTGCCTCTTCCAGGTTGGGGGCTCCAAATGAGCTTCTACCTATAGCGACTGTGTAAACATTTCTTTTTTTACTGTTAGGGATTGAACCAAGAGCTTTCTCACTGAGCTACATCCCAGCGTTTCTTTTTCAGAACGGTTTTGCTAATCATCAAGTTGCCCAGATTGGGCTTGGACTTGCCTCAGTCTCTCAGCCTGCTGAGATTACAGTTGAGTGTAATTGTTTTTGTATGCACCATACACTTATTTATGCCAAAATTTTGACAACTTCCCTTTCTTTTGCACTTCTTCCTTTAAAACCTCTCTAGGAAGTTTAAAAATGGCCTGGCCTGTGCCTCTCTCTATATCGCAGAGGAGTGGCCAATACTCTTAACTGAGTAACCTTTCATCCCAAACCTGTGTCTCTTCTCTTTGTCTCTGCCAGAGAGGCTGTTAATAAACAACAACAAACAAAACATTGATTTCCTGATCTTCCTTGAAATTAGCAGTGGCTATGGGATGGTGTTGGCCAATGAGATACACGCCCAAATTTGCAGGTGCTTCTTCCTCTTCTTCCTTCCTGGAACTCAGACATGATGGCTGGCAATGTGGCAACTGTCTGGTAACAAAGAGGCACTCAGCATGGGCATGAAGGCCAGCAAGATGAGGATGGTAGAGAAAAAGATAGAAGGAGGATCAGTGGAGCAAATAGTAATTTGGGGGATCTTTGTCTACCCTAGAGTTACTTTCAGACTTGTTGTTATGTAAGACAAATAATACCTTATATGTTTAAGCCTCTATTAATTAATTTCCTTATATTTACAAAAGATAACTTTCTATCTGAGATCTAGAAGCCCTGCCAAAACCATCACTGAAAAAAAAACTCAGTATGCAATTTCTTTCTTGCTGTTCCCTACAAGCGGCTAATTAAGCAGTCATCCAGAAACACAATTAGAACAAACAAATACACAAAACGCTGCAAATCTGAAGTTATCAATTCTCCAGAGGACTAATTAGATAACTTGCGTCTTTGAAAAAGCACAAACTATCAAACCATTTACCTTTATGCCTCTTCCCAGAAGCCCCTTATCTAAAACAACTGTGATTTCTTCTTCAAATCATCCTCTTCATTTAAAGGGGACAAAAAATATCACTTAAGATCACTCATGTTTGGGTCTCCAGATCTTTCTGGAGCTTGGTACACAAAAGGGGTCTGCAAATGTTTACGACAGTGTGGTGAAAGTAAAAATCTCTTCTCGTTCAGGATTTGCCCATTTTTATTGCTTTTTGGGAAAAGTTTCTTTCAACTTTTAACTGGCTGCTTGAGTGTGTGGGCAATACTAGCCCACACTGTGCCAGCTCCAGAGATGTCTCCTGGAAGTTGTCTGAGACCTCCCATAGGAGCAACAATGGAAGGGGCAGGTGACTCAGACTAGGGAGTTACTTTTCTCTGATAATTTTCCCTCCCACAGTGGGACTGGGACGAGGATTACTAATAACTGTCAATAAACAGTGGTTATATTTCTATATCATTGTTTTCTTTGGCAAATTTCCCCAGGGAATTAGCTTAATGATTAGAGTGCTTGCCCAGCAAGTACAAGGCCCTGAGTTTGATCCCCAGCACCAAAAAAAAAAAAAAAAAAAAAAAAAAAAAAAAAAAAAAAAAAAAAAAAAAAAAAAAAAAAAAAAAAAAAAAAAAAAAAAAAAAAAAAAAAAAAAAGAAAGACAGAAATTTCCCCAAGTAAATACTTATTAGAACCACATGGGAACTTTCTCCCCTTTGCAAGTGAGTGGAACTCAAAGCCCTTTTATAGAAGTATGAAAGTTTGAGTTCAGACTTGGCAACCCACACAGGAGGTCAAAATTCATTCTTAAAGTGTGGCCAAAGCCACCTTTTATACGTTATTTAAACTTCTTTGTTGAGTTAAATTCTCTGCGATCTTTCCGAGGACCAAAGTCTTCAGGATCCTGATGTCTACTTTTACCAACTGCTTGATGGCTCAGATTTTGCAACTTAACTTTGGTTTGGAACAAATATGCTAGCTGGCTGATCTTGAATCATTTACTTAAATTCTTTGAGTATCAGTTTCCTCCTAGTTAAGAAGGGAATTACAATAGTACAGATTTTATTGGATGTTGTGCTGGTTACACGAGATAACAGATGTATAGTAAAAGCAAGATTTGATCCTCAAGAAATGCTACTTGTTATTAATAATATTATCACATTTTAAATTATAAATAATTTCTAGAGTATCGATATGTTTTTATTCGTTGTATTTTCCCAGGAAACAGAGAAGGGGAAGGAAGAATCAGCATGTGTGTTAGTGTGTTCAAAATCACTACAGAATGAAAAAGATATAGCAAAATCAACCATTATATAAACGCCCCACCAAAGCCCAAGGGTGCTTAGTCTCCAGCATTTTAGGAATGAGGGGAAGAGATCAGGGAAACAACAGACAAATATGTACTTTCCCATCCTCTCTCCCTTAATTCCTCCCAATAAATTCAACATTTCATATAAAGCTTTTGCTCTGGAAGCAAGCACGGAGTTACATTTGTCAGACTCTTACTGATCGTTCTTGTGGCCACTCTGACACGTTTCTCATGCCTGGATAAAAGTGATCTGCATATACATTCATGTTCCCTTTCCTGGTCTTCTGACCCCATGTTTACACAGAAGGCCCCCACTGGCTTCTCTCTAGGTTTACAGGTTGAGCAGGTTTGATCCATCTGACCGACAGTCATAGTTGGTATGAATTATGTCAAATAACAGTCTTGACCCAGGAAGCTGGGGACAAGAGGCAGGGACATCTTTGAAATTTTTGCAGAAGTCATTTACGAGTTGCACAGATGCTCCAAGAATTAAATACGTATGTGCGTCAGTGTGTAGGTTTTCTTTGGAGGGAGAAGAACATGAGTCAAGTTTTTAGGACAGATCTGGTCCAAAATAGGAAAGAAGGGAAAGGCGAAGACAAAAGAAAAGTCTGTCCAAGGTCCCTACTTCAAGAAAGTTGCTCCCCTCCCCCAGCTTATTTTTCAGATCTTTTTGCCTAGTGCAGAGCCTCCTGTTAAAGATGCTTTGGTTGTTTTTCTTTCTATACAAAAATAATTTTGCAAACAATAAAACACCAAAAGAATGTGGAGAAAAGCCAACACACTGTATTTATACAAATTAGGCCACCTAGCAATCACCAACTGAGAGACTCAGTGAAGTCTTACAAAGCCCAGGAAAATACAGTAATTAAGAGGGAGCAGCTTTGGGAGAGATAAGAAACCAGATCAGACACACAACACCCAGTGCATTCTATTGCATTTGTCCTGTTTCAACACAGTGAGGTAAGTCTGAGGTGATCTCACAGCACACAAACAAACCCTCTCTTTTCCTTTTTAGCTGACAAGACACTATTAATTACTACTGTGGGAGGACACTGTCTCTGGGTGCCACAAAGAGCCCCTCTCTTGGGGTCTCCCTAGAACCCAAGAATTTTGAAAGGTTCAGAATATTAGCCTTCCTTCTTATAGCCATCCCTGCACAGTACAGAGTGGGCACAAGGATATTGGTCTTACAACGCAGCCTGACCAACTCACGTTTTTGGTGCAAATACACACACAGACTCTGTGTTGCGTGTTGCAGAGCTGGGCTAGTATGGTGAAGGATGGATCTGGTATGTAAAGCAAGCCCTGTGTCCTAGGATTAGACAACCATTACCCAACTTCAGCTTTCTCTCTGGGCCTTTCACTCGGCCCACCTCTTTACCTTCTCTGCACCACCTCTTCCTATTTGGACCACTTTCTAGTCTTCTAGTGGAGAATCAAGTCATGAGCAACTCATTTCGGACTAGTTTCCCATGAAATATATTCAAAGTACAGCGAGTTTCAAGAGGACACTATGGTGGCAGAGTCAGCTCTAATGGGCAGAAATGAAGTAGTGCAATGAGCTATGTGCTCCAAAGGGATGCTCTCCATGGTGATAAAAACAAAAGGTATTTCTACTGGGCAGGGAGCTGCTGCCAACTTATCCCTGAGTTTGCTCATGTACCTGAGAACACAGTGCAGGAATGAGGGGGCTTAGATTAAAGTATACAAAAATACAAAGCAAGAATATTTATATAAGGAAGTTAAAACTCATAAGATATGTCATTTGGACACAGGGCATTTGGCATCCCAGAGAAGTGGGATCCTAAGTCCACTTATTCAAGGGAGCAAATAAATAAAATCCCATTGGCCCAGAATGGAGTGGAATTGAGTTAGGAGCAGCAGATCTGCAGCCCTTCTCCCAACTCCCCTTTCTGCCTATCTCCACAACCCCCTGCTTGGCACAATTCCAATCTTTATTTAAGACTGGGTTATGGGGAAACAAGATGTGAAAAAAATAAACTCTGCTTGCTCTTTAGATTTGGGTCCATTAATCTTGTCTCATTGCTTAACTGTTTCATCTTGACAATGGAAATATTATTGTTACCTATCCTTCTTTAAAAGGAAAACAGGGGCTGGGGATTTAGCTCAGTGGTTAAAGTGCTTGCCTTGCAAGCATAAGGACCCGAGTTCGATCCCCAGCACCGGGGGGAAAAAAAAAAAAAAGGAAAACAACTTCCCTAGGCCAGTCTCAAAACCTGGAAGTTTGGGGGTAAAGCATCAGTTAAATCATGTAGGATTTAGGGTGATTTCTCCCAATGCCCTTGCACTTGGATAGAGCAGGTTAGCGCTCCTTTGCCTCATCCCCTTTTCCCACTGAGGGAGGACAGGGGGATGCTAGCAACGCCCCCCCATATATGGTGGTGCCAGCCACTCCCAATGCACTTTGTCCTCTCTGCCTACTGGATGCCTTCTCCTTGAAACTTCCTGGTAGCAAAAGAATAGCCTGCATCCACTGTGCCCAGTTTTAGGCCTCTGGGAATAGGGCAGGTCTATTGCTCTCTTCTTCCTGAAAGTAGGCTGGCTTTCCCTGGGAGGGTGGAGTCTGCCGGGCCTACAGTGGACACAAGGCCCCCCAACAGTTAATGCTTCGGCAGAAGTAGCGCTTCTCGGGCTGGGGTGGCAGCAAGCATTCTTTGGGATGATGGTCCAGACCACCATAGATGTAGTTTTTGTTTCCTTCGGATCTACGCTTTCGCATGTTCTTCCTCTTTGGTGCCTGTCACTCTCAATACAGAACGCCCCACCAGGTGTGGTGACATGGATGTTCCCACACCCCTGGCAGACTTCTTAAAGGTGGCCTCCACTGCCTCACCATCCCTCTGCCTCTGGGAGCTCTCCATGTGCAGCTTACTCTGGGGCACAGTCACGGCCAGGAAGCTGGGACCCCACCTGCATGCCGAACTGCTTACAGATGGTGTCCACCAGCAGGACGGAGCACCCAGGGCCTCTTCAGGTGCCTTCTTGGTAGCTTGGTGCAGCCACCTGCAAGCTGCTGGTTGGATACCAAGCCCATAATCTTCGGCTGAGTCCATGGCTCCTGTCCCCAGGAATCCCGAGGCTAACAGGTGGTTGGGAGAAGAGGCAGCTACATATTCCCTGCACAAATAATTAATAATTACCAATAAAATATATTCAGAACATCTTACAAAAATTTATTTTAGATTAAGAGAGGCGACGCTGACTTGTCTTCAGGAATGCATGGCTTATGTGTTAGCTTTCTGCCTCTGTGACAAATACTTGAGATAAGTCACCTTGCAATGAGGAAAGGTTTATTTTGGCTCACAGTTTTGGAGGTTTTGGTCACGGCCAGATGGCAGGTTGCTTTGGGCCCTGTGGTCAGGCAGCACACAGTGGTGGGGAGTCCCTGGTGGAGGAAGCCTGCCCACCTTAGGTGGCTGGGAAGCAAAAAGAGAGAGCAAGAAGGAGCCAGGGTGGCGCTATTTCTTTCAAGTGCAGCCTCCGATGGCTTACCTTCCTTTCACAAGGCTCCACTTTCTAAAGGTTCCTCTGCCTCCTAACAGGGCCACAGGCTGCAGCTGGGGCCTTCAGCATGTGAATCACTGGGAGACACCCACGACCCAAACTACACCAGCCTCCATCTATTTTTTTCCAAATTCACAATTTTAATGACTTATCCAGAGTTTCTTTGGTTTTCTTGTTTGATCTGCTACATGGCCTGTTTAGAAACCATACCCAAGAACTAGAACATTCAACTTGAAGAAAGAGGTCAAGCGTTCCTAAGTTGCCCTAGAAAGTAAATCATTCAAATTCAACATTCCTTTCCCTAGCACGTGTGCCTGCAACAGGAGGACATCTAACACCAGTGTTAGAATAGCTTTCTTTTCAAGAATTCTTCAACTGTGGTTTTATAGCTATAGAAAATGGAATTGGGGCTCCTAATAGTCAAAGAAAATTTGTGTCCAGTTCTGCCCCCATGTAGGTGTGAACAGAATAGGACAACTTGGTATAATCATGGATAAAGTTTGCTTAATATTTTTAGAGACAAGAAAGCTTACTTAGCTTTTAATTCAATCAGGTCCTGAAAGAAGGATGAGGAGGAGGGTTTCTTTGTTTTGTTCCAACTAGTTTACCCCGAGTCTGCAGCTGGTTAGAGTTTCTAAGAGGCTGTTAGTTCCAATTAATTTGGTATACACTCCCGTATGTATGCTTGATGAATTTAGAAGCAGCAATGAATTTATCTGTGCACCAGCCATAAAATTTCCATTACTTTTCTTAATGAATTTTACATTTGATTTTGAAAGCTTTTTAAGAAGTTGCTCATTTGTTTTTCAGGCCCTTCCCCTCCTCCTTCTATATAATTCGTGTCAAAATAAGAACTTCACTTGGAGAGAGATTGGACGTTTTTACAAGGCATTTTGCATTCAAGGCCAGGGAGACTTTTCCCTCCCCAAATGTCTATAAACTTCACAGACCAAATATCATCATACTCTTCTTGGACTATAAAGTAGGGCAAAATAGGAGGTCTAAGCTGAAAAGGTGGGTTTACTGGAAAGTTCAGCTACTGGCTACAGAAGGAAAA
>PVJO010022694.1:0-27570 GCA_004026905.1 Hystrix cristata | reverse complement strand
TTTTTTTTAACTACCAAGATTTGAACCTATATTTGTGGTACCACTGAGCCACTCCCACTCTTTTTCTTTTCTTTTCTTCTCTTTTTCCTATTTTTAAAATTGGATCTTGGTTAGCTTCCCAGGCTGACCTTAAACTTAAGATCCTCCTGACTCAGCTTCCTAAGTACCTAAGACTACAGGCTGTGTCACCATACCCAGCTCTAATTATTTATTCTTAATAGAATCTCCTACAGAATCTTAGCACAGATTAAGACCCACAACCCTGATTTAATATCATTAATAATTAAATCTCTTCATCTATTGCTTCTAGGTGAAAATTTTTTGGGAGATAATTTATTTACATACCATAAGTCACTCATTGAAAGGATAGAATTTGGTACTTTTGGTAGACCAGGGAGTTGTGGTCTTGGTGAGGCAGGAGAGGGCTGGCTAAAGCTGGCTGGGAAAGTAGGCTTGACCTGTTAATTACAAAATCCCAAACAGATGGCGCCTAGACTTCTCTACAGAATGGCCTAGACCTGACGTCAGCCTGAGGCATGAAATTCTAACACCATCTCTCAGGACCCAAATGTAAAAGTTCCCATGGAAGTGGAAGTTCTTACAGGTTTTCTAGAGATTTAGAGGGCATAAAGAGACCCATTAAAGTGATAATCAGGGCTACCATCTATTTTCATGATAGCCTATACCACATCTCTCAGACACAGTACATATTTTTAGTTTCTTTTTAGTGTTATTTTCTGTTTTTACTTTCTTTGTTTGGCAAGAACTCGCTCTGCAGGGCCAGTGTTTCCCAACCTCCAGTTCGCCCTTTTAAATAAACTTTATCATCACTTTTGGCTTGTTTCATTCAATTCTTTGTTCAAGGAGGGAAGGACCTGGAATTTTAACTCCAGAAGGAGGGACAAGCAACCCAGACTCACTAATGTTAATTTGGAATACAGTTACCCGGTAACACTATGACCACATTGTACTTGTAGATATTTTCCCCATCAAGGTCACCTCTCACCCATTAGTAATGCTCTCCAATCCTCCTTCTTGTCCCCAGTGAAGTCGAAAACTACTCTGTTTTCTGAAATCATATATTATCTGCTCCTTGCTATTCTAGCAATGAGGGAAATGTGGTAAAATATTGTAAGCAAGGGACCTAGGTAAATGGCATGAAGGAGTTCTTAACAGCGTTCTTGCAAATTTCCTATAAATTTAAAATTATTTCAACACAAGTAAAAGCCTTTTTGCCCTCTTATATCAAACTTTTCTCCTTGGTATCTGTTTTAATGAGACATTTTTAGTCACTTTATTCAACAAAGGTAAATTTTGACATATGTGAAATTTACAAAACCATATAGTAATATATTATATACTGAATACATTATGCATTTAATGTAAATATGTCATTAATAGGTGTCTTAGATCAAATAAAGTCATAACTGCATGACTCCCTTTAAGAGGTAGGGTCCTTACTGCTGCCCATTAGATCTCAGCCTTGTAACTTGCTTTGTCCTAGATGATATGGCAGAAGTGACCTGTGGAGGTCCAGAGCCTCAGGGGCTGGCAACTTCTGCTTTCCATTTCTCGGAGCCTCCTGCTGCTATGTCAGGAAGCCTGGGATGGACTCATGGATAAAGGGGACAGAAAAGGAGAAAGAAGAAAGGATAGGGTGGGGTTAAAAGGTGAAAAAGAAAAAGAGAAGTAGAAGAGAGGAAACAGGAAGAGAAGAAAAAGGACAGGAAATTATTCCAGCCCACAGCAGCCCCAGCAGCATGTGTGTGCACTGACTTAGAGTTCTGTCTCCCTATGAGTGCAGCTGATGCAGCCAGTGGGGCGAGCTCAGCCAGGCTCACAGACACTCAAAGTCCTGAGCCACTAACTTCAAGGATGGCTCCCACCCAGCCCGAGACAACGGATGCACCTCGGCAGCCTGCTGTGCATGCTGATACCAGCTCCTCCTCCTGCTTTCTGTAGATCCTTTCCCGGTTCTTATTCCCAGTGACCAGCTGGCAACACCAACACTGATCGCCATTAGGAGCCGTTTTCTCCCCGTGGCTCAGATGGAGAAAGCGTGTCTCAGACTGGCTTTGAGAGGGCAGCAATTCCAGAGATGCGCACTCCTATGCCAAGGCTGCCGCGACTCGGGGTCAGTAGGGCCTTCCCCGCAGCTCAGAGGCTTTGCGGAGTTCAGAAGCTCTGCAGGGGCGAATCATCTAGTGACAACTTACTGCATGTCTAGACTTGAAATCCATTTATTCTCAGCACCAAGGCCGTCCCTGGCTCTTGTAAATGGTCGGTAAACATTTGTGAAATGAATCGCTAAATGGCCCAGAGTACTCGCTGACTCTTAGGATGGCAAGACGTCAGCACACAGAGTGGGGCCCTTGAGACCTGATAGTCTGTGTCTCAGGAAGGCAACTAGATTTCTAGAGATGGTCACTTTGGGCTATTTGTCTGTGTTAATATTATAATAACGCACCAAATCAAGTGGCCAAAATTAAGAAAGTTCTTAAGATTCCAGAATTTCCCACTATCTCATTGTCTTCGGGTTCATATTTTTACCAAAGCATGATGTGCTTAATTTGACAATTGAATTAGCAACATATTTAATTACTCAACATTATGACAAAACTGTAAAATGCAGAGAACGTGAAACTTACCTTTAAACTTTTGTTTCTGCATGCTCAAAAATGTAGTCCATTGCAAATATAAAAGTAAATGCAAGCCTTGTTTGGAGTGAGCGCTGCACTCTGTTCACGGAATGTCCACGGGGACGGTACAGCCGCAGCCCTGGGACAGTAACAAGGCTCCATTTGACCCTTCTTTACCACTACTGTGATGTCACATGCCTGGCATCTCTGCCTGCCAACAGGCCACAGCTAATCCATTCTGCATAACAAAAGGGAATTTTCTGGTGCCTTATTTTGCAAATCAACTATTTGAATCTCACATTTTCTTTTTTCTTCTTATCAGAATAAGTACTATAATTTTTTTCTTTTCATCTTTTTCTGTTGATTTAAGAGAAAGAACAAACAGAACATAAATCCGTCTAACTGGTTCTTTCTTGGGGTTCCCTGCTGCTCCCCAGCAGAGGGCTGGCTTGCCAGCTGCTACACTGAAGCCCTGGATCACCCGCTGGGATCAGGAAGCCCCTGAATATGTTATTTTTCAGGAAAATAATCCCTGTAGACAGAGACAAAGGGAAGCTCTGTGTTTCTTGCAACTAATAGTCTTTCCTTTTCTATCATAAATAGGAGCAAACAACATGTTATACTACAGTAGAGAAGAATATTTAAAAAAAATAGGTCAAAGCTAGTGGTCATAATATCCACCCAACTGGTACTTTTCCTTCTCTGGCATAATAAAGAAGTCATTATAATAGAACTAAGCAGGAAACAAATTAAAAATTATTAAGTATGTCTAATCCTCAAATAGTGCCAAAGAAATTAGGGACCCTTAATCAATATTTATTAAATTTCATGCCTGAAGATGATTTAATATCTTATTAAATCAATAGGTTTTTTTTTTTTTTTAAGGATGCTGAGTAACTATTCAAACATAACAAATGATAGGCTGGTCAATCTCAGGTTTGTTGAAACATTAACTGATAAATTTTAGATTATTTCCAAAGATCCCAAACTTAAGCATATGAGACGCCTGTTTTGTGTATTAGTTGGTCTGGCATTGAGACCACACTTTAACCAGTCTCAGCACTATGAGCTTGTACTACTTGTGACTTGTTGTCTGCTGCTATATTTCACTGGGTGTTTACTGAACACAACAATGTACAGTGCATATAAATGTAGGGTGTTTGACCATGGAATGAGAAGTTTGTCTCAGTCTATTTGGCTGCTATAACAAAATATCAGACTGAAAGTCTCAAATGGAAATTTATCTCACAGTTCTGGAGACCGGGAAGCACAGCGTGAAGGTTCTAGCTGATTCCATTTCTGAAGGGAGCTGTCTTTCTGGCTTGCGGATGACTGCCTCTTTACTGTATCTTCATGCAGGCTGACTTTGGTTGGGAGAGGAGAGAGAGTGAGAGAGAGAGAGGGAGATTGATTCCTGGTATCTCTTCTGATAAGGATACTACTCCTGTATGGTCAGTTGTGAACTATTTTATTCTTAATTGTATCTTAGAGATTCCATTTTCAAATACAGCCTTTTCAATACTTTGTTCATAAATTTTCTCTGCTAGATATTCCATTTCATCTCCTGGAAGTACTACCTTAAAAACACCTAGAACGTGGCTCACCCAAGATCTTTGCTCCTTTACAACAGGCATCACCCTTATTCCAGTTTCCAATAACCTGTCTCTTATTTCTACCTAAGTCCTAAGCAGAGTCACCACTAACATTCACATTCCTGCTAATATTATGTTCCTGATGACATACATGTTGACTAGGAAGATACAGTTTTTTTCTCTCCATCTCTGGCATTTTCTTTTATGTCCTTTACCAGGTTCCTTTGATCTCCATATTTCTACCAATGATCCCTTAATGCTAATCTAGGCTTTTTAGTGAGTGCCTTGAAACTCTTTCAGCCTCTACCTATTACATGGTTCCAAAGCTGCTTTCACTTCCCTAAGTATTTGTTACAGCAGCACCCTACATTTCAGTACTATTTACCTGATCAGGCTGCCATAGTAAAATAACATAAACATGATAGCTTAGCCAACATAGTGTAAACCACAGTTCTGGAGAGTAGACAGTCCAGGATCAGAGTTTTGGCCAGTTTGGTTCCCGGTGAGGGCTTTGTCTCTAGCTCACAGCTGGCTCCTTTCTTAGTAAGTTGCATTAAGGTTATTGTCAAGGCTGTTGTCACCTCCCGCCAACCTGGGGAGGTTTGCCTCCAAGCCCACTTACTGGCTGTTGGTGCCTGATGGTCCCTTATTGAGGACTTCAGTTTCTTCCCACTCAGTCCTCACAACATGGCACCCAACTTCTTGTAGAGCAAATAAAACAAAGAGTAAGATTCCCAAGAAATAAGACACCGTCTCCTGGTAATCTGACCTTAGAAGTGATATTCCATAATTCTTGGGACGTTCTCTTTGTAAGAGTCATCAGGTAAAGTCTACACTAAAGGAGAGGGACATCATGCAAGCACGGGTGTATCAGTTTGCAGAAATATTTGGGAAGCATTATGGTGGTAAGCTCGCTGGGTACCAGTATTTTGTCTTGATTTCCATTGTATTCCGGGTTCCTGTGTGGTGGCTAGCATATGGTAGACACTTACCTATTGGTGAAATAGATGACAAAGAAATAATGTAATGACTTTGATAATCTAATCAAATGCTTGGTATAATATGTGAACTAAAATAGCAAAGACTTTGACTTTATGATGCATCGGCACCAGTGTCCTCTGTATTAATATTTGAAAACTTTGGACAATTGATGGTAAAATTATCTACAATAGTCTTAATTTTCAGACACCAAGGACCTGACTTAACTTCAACTAGGTTAATGAGAAGAGGTACTAAATCCTATTTATTTCACTTTTAAAACAATGAAATGCAATCGATTTTACCATTAAATCATTAGACAGTGTCTTGGGCTTTTACGAAGGAAGAAACAACAAGAACATTCATAGTCATGAGATGGGAGATTTAACTTGGATAATTCCTCCAGCATTTTATAAACTGTTAGTATTTATGTGGGAATGAAAAAATATAAATCTACACATATTTCACTGCAGGAGAAATAAATGAAGCCCAGACTGGGGAAGCTTGTCTTTAATCATGAAATGTGCAACATTTGGCGGTAGTGAATTAGCCATTTGTCTTACTAATGTAAATCCTCAAGAGCTCGGAGAGCCCAGCAGAAAAATCCACAGGGCTGTGTACGTGCCCTCCAGGGACCTAGGCAAGAGAAAAAGCATAGAGAAAAAAGGGTTCCAGCCTGCACATCCTAGATCATATTTCTGCCAGGACAGCCCTAACTTACGCCATTCTCTTTATCCCAAAAAGTCCCCATGAATATATCCATCAGAAGCATGACACCTTTTCAGCCATAGGACACTGAATAAAAGACAGTAAGATTTCATTGTGTGCTGATTTATCTGGGTTCTGTCCTAGGTATTGTGGATCAAGTTAGTTTTTCTGGACTCAGAGACTCGTGTGGTTCTTTTTGTGTTTTCTACCTCTGTTACTGGGTTTTTCCTGCATTGCATGTTATTGTCTAAAGTAACAGGAGAAAAAACGTATAAAACAGAACACTGAGAAAGGCAAACAGGTACATGTTGGGGGTTATTTCTGTCTTAAATGTGGCCATTTTGTTGAACTTGGTTCACATGGTATCTTTGCAAACTATCCATCGGAGGTCAGCTCTACATAGTCTAGCTTTAGTGACAGGAGCATTAATCTTTTAGGCTGTGCATTAGGTGTGCTAGTTTACTATTCTAATCTTGCAGATATTTAAAACATCATCATCAGAGCACACAGTATTTTCAGATCAGTTTATCCAGATTTATCCTCTGATCTCATCTCTTAGCCTGTACAGTGAGGGGATGGTTCCCAGCAGCATTAAATCCTACTTTATCTTTAATCTTGTTTCTCATAAGAAATTTTATATTTTTCATCTGTTTTCCTTATATTTTAGAATGATGCCATTATTTAAAATGTCACTCGAAGGAAAGTTTTCGTGTATTTCTTTAGATTTCCTGGAGTGTATTGTTGGTTCTCTCTGACTCCTGGGTAGAGCATATCTCTACCTCTAAGATCCAGGCCTCTGATATAGCACTTTGATATACAGGCAAAACTAGGGAAGGGTCTTAGAAATTGTACTAGAGTAAAGAATTTAGGCAAGAAATGGTACTACTCTTAAAATTCATGCCTTCTTGATGGGATTATGTATGTAAACACAACACAAAGTCAAGAACACAAGTATTTTTGCTTGCAATTTCTTTTTTCAAATTTTAAGACACTCTCAAGATTTTAGCAGCAGTCCACTGGAGCATGCCTCGAAGTAGCTTACAGCGGCACTTTGGAAGCTGGTGTGCTCATCTGTAGGACACACCAGAAGATACCCTAGGAGTTAATCTAACCTAGAAAAGTCTGCATGAAAACAAAAGTAGCAATAATTTTTCTAAATAATTTTCAGTCACCCAGTAAGTGTTGCATGTGACATTTATAAGTGGGTCCCTGGACCGATGTGGCGTGGGGACATAAACCTTACATTATAAGTTAATATGAGCCCTATGAATGTTGTGAGCTATTTATAGCAGAATTTTATTCTTCCTATTCTATATGAACCAATCGCCCCTGGAGAGACTTGTTGAGAGGAAAGGTGCTCAGAACATGTTGCAAGAGGACAAGACTTTGCGGGATGTTTTAGGATGTTTGGAGTGTGAGAAGCTAGACAAGGAAGAAGACTACTTAAATTCAACACTCTGTCCTTTTGTTTAGGTATCCAAGATCATGCAGTAGGCGTGGAATGGACTGATCAGTTATCTTCAGTGGATGGCCAGGCTGTGTGGCCCTTTGTGTCAACATTCTCAGGTAGTTTGGCCAGCTCCCCTTCACCCTGTGAAACCTCATGGCCTGAGATGCTTCCAGACGGCAGCAATGTCACACAGTACAGAGGTTCAGGTGACCTGGATGTGTAGAAGAAAGACTGTAAACATTCCGGGGCTCTCTGAATTTATAATCATCTTGTAAGAAGAGCAAAAAAAAAGAAAATTGATATTTCTTATTTATTTTTAATTCCAACTTTTAAAGAGCAAGAATATATTTGATGCTGGATTATTTAATGTTGCACCTGTGAAGAAATGATGATTAGCAGTTTTGTTATTTTATGATAAACTGATCTATCTTACAAAATTATGAAAATATTTTGAAACGTTAAGAACTTGCCAGTTGCCTACATGATTATATATTACTTATAGTACTGACACCTTCAAACTTACGTACTTAACAAAGAGATTTTGCCAAATATGGGAACATTGATTGGAAATGTAAACATCTATGTATACTTTTATTAGTGTTAAATCTAATAAGTCATGATCTTTTACATATTTTAACTAGGGAAAAACAGCTCAAATATATGCAACATATTAAAATTTCACAACTAAACATTAGACTTATTCTAAAACAATTTAAAAGAATTATTACACTTAATCGAAATTATATTGCTACTTATTCTTATTCTTTCTTAAGGTAATTGCTCTAATACCCTACATTCTCCACACACTTACCATTCATGAAGGAAATTAAAATATATTTTTAATCACTGTATTTCTCAAAGCGTAGACATTTTTGCAGTTAGTATGAACTGTCACTATGAAAGGACGTGAGAGTGCCATTAAGGAAATAGAACTAGTCTGTTCAGAGAATCTGAACTTATGTTTTGACCTATTCTAATGACCTTCTCTAAGTCAACAGAAATGTCTTCTCTCTCAGTCATGGGGCTGGAATCCAAGATCAAGGGTGGTGCAGGGCTCTCTACATTCTGAGACCCTGCTCTACGTGTATTTTCCTGGCTTTCTCTGGTGGCTGGGAAGCTCGGGCCTGCCTCAGCTTGGTGTGCTCTGTGCCATCTGTCTCTGTTGTCACCTGACCATCTTCTCCCTGTATGTCTCTGTCTCATTCTCTTCTTACAAAACAGCCATCTTCTTGTGTTAGAGATCACTCTTCCCTCCAGCATGACTTCATTTTACCTGTTTACATCTGCAGTGACCCTATTTCCAAATAAGTTCTTGTTCACGGGTACCTACTGTTAAGACTTCCACATGTCTTTGGAGAAGAACATAATTCCCCTATAATCCTGTTTTAACCGAGGAAAATAAAGGGGAAATGTACATTCGTGAATATGTGTTCAACGTGTTTCCCGTTTCCTAATTGCTCTTCCTTGCTCCTTTTCAAACCAGCAGATTCTTCCCCTCTTACCTCTTTCCTTCTTTAGTTGTCTGATTTCAATCTCTGTGCATATTTAATTCAGAAATTCAAATAATTTCCCACCTGAAATAATTTTTTTTCGTACTCAAGGCAAAGCTAAAGGGAGGCTTTGCAGCTAGTTGTGCCTTGCTCCTCCCCCACCATTATGACAAACACTGGCTCTTGGCTCCTGGCACTGTTTCTCCCATCAGGTTGCCTCCTCCTCATGGTCTAGAAATAGAACAGCACAGAACAAGGATGGCATGCTGGGTGTCACATGAGTGTCTCCTCCTCCCGCTCAGCTAAACCATCGCCTACCCCTGGCACTTGGTGGAAAGAAAACATCTGGCGAGAAGGTAAAATGGGAGCAGCGATGTGAAGAAAAGTGGTGCTTTCACTCTCAGCAAACCAATCCCTGTCCCCGTAACGAATCCCCTCTTAGTCAGGCTGTGACATGGGGCTCCAAGAACAGATGCATCCTCAGCAGCAAACACACAGAGCTGCCTGTCTGGCTGCAGACAAGAGGCGTGTTTGATTTGTGTGTTCGCTGAAGCTCAGTAACAGGCAGCTCTTTTCTCTTCACTTTCAATAGACACAGAGGAATCCACCAACTTGCAGAAAAGGGAAAACCCACCCATCCCTGCTTGCAAATTTCATCCGTCCTCATCTCTGTCCTATTTCTTCAACCTCAGAGGTGCTGTTTGGTATATGTGCTGGCGAAACCGAAGCAAGCACTCAGAGGTGCTGTTTGGAAATCCGTACAGAAATACGAGAAATACAAGAAATACTAATGCTTGAAAAGCATCAGGCACATTTCTGAACCGCATATTGAGGCTCTATCAACGAGAAAGCTGCTTTTCATCTCTTTAACCACAGCAATGGCTGTGGCAAGGAGAGACCAATTTATATGTTTGAGGGCTTCTGGAGGGTTATATTTCTTGCCTGTGCTTTCCTGGCTCTGACTGCCTGTCCTCACCAGCAGTTGTGGTGAGGACCAAGTTCACCTGCTTTCACCCATGGAGCGAGCAGTGCGCACAGTGCTGGGAGGGGCCACACGGGAGGCTGGCTTGCTCCTGCCTCTTGGATGGAGAGGAGCTGCTCAGAGAAGAGTGCATTAGCATTCCAGCTTGTCACTCTCGACAGTAGTCACTGACATATTTCTTGAGACTCCCATTCCCAGTGCAATCATCAAGGACCTCACAAAGGACTAATTAAGAAATCTTCAGAAAAGTTTCAGGAAAAGAACCCCCATGAATTTTGAGTGCTGCGAGTATCATGATGGCTTCCTGCAATTCAGAATTTAGCAGGCACTGGACATAGTGGGATGCGATCTACAGGCCTTATCTCATTAGATCTTCCCCAAATGTTCCTAAAGGGAGGAATGTCATCTGGATTTTCAGATAAGAAAACTGAGAATGGGAGAGATTAGGAAATCTACTCAAGATGGCAGAACTAAACTATGAAACATCTGAGATTTGAAATTAGGACTTCAGACTTCCAAATCCTTAATTTTAATGACACGTTCTGCTGAAGAATTTAATGGGCATAAAAACTAAGATGTGGAATGGAAAAGTGGAAAAATCAGGAGCTTGAATATGAATTGATGAAAGACTCAAAATAAGAAAAAAATGTTCTCGCACAAAAACTAAATGGTAAAAACTGGAAAAGATTAAAGTACAGAAGTTTTGCAGGAGAAGGAAATTCTGAGCAGAATTTAGAAGAGAGGAAGATATATTTAAGAGAATGCCGTCTTGTATTTCTTTATGTGTACTTTGTCTTCTGGGAGTGCTTGTGGTTCTTGAAGCAGCCATCTAGCGATACCAACCGGACTCGGAGAGGCAGTTCCACAACCTATAGTGGTAGTAGAAATGGAAAAGTGGATAAAAGGAAAAATGGTCGTATTGGTTTCAGTAGTAAGTTCACTTTCATCAGTTACAAATGGCCTGTCAATTACCTTCTAATAATTGATATTCCACAAAGCAAACATCAAGAAAAGAAATAGCCCCTCTCCTGAATTGAGTGTCTTACTTTCTGGGGTATAGGCAAAATATGCGATGACAAATTTTCTGTGTTTAAAAACGAGATGAGATCCTCACTTGAGCTTGAAGTGCAAGAATCAGGGCATGTCGCAGATGTCCTAAACCTCTGAGGCCAAAACAGGACTGGAGATGGTGGAAAACCCCCTGTCCACTTAGAAAGTGGTTATGGGATTTGAAGTCTGTACTTTGAAAGATTTACTGATTTCACGTTTCCTGTCTTTTCTTTGCTATTTCACCTTTATTCTCTCTCTCGGAGTTTATTAAAAACATTTGGAAAGTTCTGACCTATCTAAACTAACCTAAAGAGAATCGTTAAAAATGTTGTCTGCTTATTTTTAGGAAGAATATTTTCATTTTAAACAATTGTAGTATTGGCATTTTTTTCATATAGTAATTTGTATTTTCCAGACTACAGCATTGTTACATCTTTTTTTGCAGGTAAAAGTAAAAGAAAAATAGAGAGAAAAGCAAAAGCAAAACATATAATACTTCCATTCTCAGAGAACATTTATTAATATTGTGATATTCTTTCAGGGTCACGTGAAATTCTTATGGGTGTTCACATTTATGTAGATAGGCTGATAATATATTCTGAATTCTGTTGTGCCCACTTTTTCATACATATATTTCGTAGGATTAACTCCAATCCTTGCAAAAGGTCAATTTTTTGAAAATGTTTTATTGCCTTTAGATAATCCACTACCCTTCCAAATTCTGGCTTTGTAAGTACTACAGTGAGAAACAGATACATTTTTGCGTACATTTCTTCTGTACTCTAAATTTATTATGAAAAATTTCCCCTTAACATCCTGGGATTTTTCATTATTATATTTTCTAAAATAACATCTCTTTTAAATGTGCTATTTTGTCATTATAGTTTGAATATTCCCATTTCTCTATCTATTGTGGCACATTAAGACATCTCGTTATTTGCCTTGTTTAGGAAGTGATTAACACATCATTAACATTGTACGAGTTGAAGAAAATTGTTAAAGACTGTTGAAAAGTGTAGTAACTGTTAATAGTTACCAACTGTTCATAATGCATTTAGCTCAATTTGTAAGGAAAAATAGCATTTGCAACAGCACTTGCCAATATGAAATTTTGCCAAGAGTAATGATCCTTTTGCTTTGGGATCTGCCGTTGATCTGCACCTGGGGTCAGAAAGGATTTCTCCCTGTGCTTGAGTTTTTTCTGATTAGTTCCATCACGGGGCCTTTCTGCTTTCCTCTGTACCATCTGGTACCAGCTACCATCACATGCAGATCTCCTGACTCAATGGACCATTAGTTTCTTTGCAGAAAGATATGTGAATTTTAAAAGGCACTCATGAGCGTCTATAATTGAGGCCATGTGTTATCAATTAGAGAAAGGGGAGAAATTAGTTTTGTTCAGATCATTGCAATTCCCCCATGTGGAAGGCACTGTCCTGAAATAAACCTAGCACGTACCACAGCTGCGCGGTAAAGTACTATCAGCAATCTTTACTAGACTCCTCTGAAGTAGACATTAGCCAAATCAGCAAGTCAGGATTCCCTCCATCTAAACATCCTACACACTGGATGGCATCAGACTTGTCCAACATCAGAGAAGGCACTTAATTCTTGGTATAATTTTAGGAAAACAGAACAACTTCCTCTGGCCACAAATAATTTCTCCTTCTTTAGCAACTCATTCCTGGGTTCGAATTATTCTCGGATTTCAAGTCTTTTGCTTATGCTTTAAAATAGCAACACCCTGGGGAAGTCACTTCTGACCTCATGATGACTATTTGAGTATAATTAGCCTAAGATTTCTTGGGAAATGACGGTGATGTGTGTGTGGAGGAGAGTTCATAGGACCAGGTGGGAATCCATTACAGGTGGTTAAGGGACACAGAATGGGAAATGGGTGATGGCAGAACACAGTGTCCCTCAGCACAGGGTGCTGGAAGTTTGGCCAGTGAGTTGAGAGCCCAGAGTCAGGCCTGGGTCAGGCTGGCTGAGTCTCTAGGAGGACAACACGGCCTGCTAAGTATGACTTCTCCTAGGAAATCTGGTCCTGGTCTCCACCCCTGGTCTCTCCTACCTGAGAAGAGTCATCCTCCCTCTAATGTGATCCTAGGGTGCCGCTCTATTGTATCAAGGCCACTGACTCAATTTGGTTAAAGCCAACACCAAGGGGCCCAGGGTCCTGTTGCTCTTAAAGAAAAGAAAGGGACTCAATGTCCTTATTAGTAATTGGCACAGACTAGGAGCTCAATAAAAGGCTTTTGAGAATGAAGTATTTTTAAATTACTTGTCGCTTTGCTAGTTGAAACACTGTCTCTGTGTACTCACACTTGGGCAACAGCTTGCCAGCATTATGAGGCATACTGTCAGGTGAGAGAATAGGGGTCCTGAGCACACCTCCAAGATTCCTGGAACCTGCTGACTGTGGTAAGATGAAACCACAGATTAATAGAACAAAAAATATAAAGGAAAATTCTGAGTTTTTCTCCCTTCCAGAGGACCATGACTCAAAAGGACTGGGTGTTCCATAAATATTCAGAGACTATGTGGTACAAGCAAGCTGTTCCTCACTTTGGGGCTGTGGTGCTGTACAAAACAAAGTGAGGCTCTCTGGGAGCCTCCATCTCAACAAGACATAAATAGTCTTAAATGTAACACATAGTATGGCAAGCATTGTCAAAGACTATGAGGAAATACAGGCAAGGAGAAAGAATGCCAACCTGATAGGTTTTCCATCTTACAGACACTAGAGGCAGCCAAGGAGCAGGTAGGATTGATGATGGCTTTTCAGTTTAGGCCTGAAATTCATGCTGCCAGTAAGTTTTAATCTCTCAGGGCGAAGGATGTCACCTGTGAAGGCATCCTGGATGATGTTTCAGACCTGATGAGTAGGCGATAAGACCACATTCCTGACAACAGAGGTGGCAAGCATGCTGCAAGTGACAGGGCTGCCGTAGTTGATTGGTAACATGATGGTCTGGATGGTCTTAAAGTAGCTGCCATGAAGTTTGGTGATAGAAGTTCGGGCAGAATGGAAGAGGGAGATCTGATTCTTCTCATGTTTAGTATAATGTAAAGATAAAAACCTTTTGGGGGTAGATACTCACATAAGGAATTTTTAATAAGAAAATAGGCCAGGCACATAGTGATTTTAGGGGGAATTGTATTGTCAAAGAAATTTCACATCTGAACCCCACTGGCTTGTATTAGTTAATCCCTAAAACAATTCAGAACCCTGAATGTTGAACATATAACCTTAAGAAGAAGACTGATGAGTCTGCACAGCATCCCAAAAAGTGTGACTCACTTTGAATGTGACCATGGGTCATAGTGGACAAAAAAGAAGTCTCCAGGAAATACAATTAGCAGGTGAGAGAGAAAGAAGTTGGTGCTCTGGGAGAGCAGATTCAATGCCTAACTGAAGAAGTGAATCTACCTTGGTATACTGAACCGCCCGCCTTGTGGGATCTGAAATGGCTTATCCCTTGTGCTAGAAGTTATCCTGCTGCTATTGGATTCATTACAGACATCTGACGCATTTTCTGTCTCACAGACAACGGACTGCAGTGATTCATACCAGACCTGGGGGAGAAGACCTCCTGGTTTCTCAGGCATCCCAAGCCTCACTAACATGCAAAGGAGCTGGATAGTTCTTTGGGGATGTGTCTTTTTGGAACAGAATATGCATGAAATACATGCACAAGGATACCCAGCTGGCTAAGGAAGGAAGACTGTTAACAAAACCGGATTTTGTGCTACAAACAAGGATTATTTTGCCACTAGGGATAGAACCTTTGAAATTTACCTGAGCACAGCGTCACCTTAGATAGGTTCTACATTTTTCAGAATTCCTTGCAGGAGAAGGTATTTATGCAAATCACCAGATCTCTCGGAGTCCTTGAGAGTGGGAGCCTCAAATGATTATTAAGTTTGGAAAGTAAAACTAGCTGTACACGTGTGGCTCAATGCCATCTTTCTTTCTTTTGGACATAAAAGTTCATAGGGACAATAAGCTCTGCCCTTGTATGGAGTCTGCCTCTGGTCTTGTGTGAAGTCCAGTGTTTTCTGGGAGAATCTGCCCAACAGTCATACAATGAGACTTTTATGGTGTTGAATTATAATTGGGTTGTAATATGCAACTCATTGAGTTCCTTCCCAAATTCTTCAGAACCTAGGCAGGGAATAACATATTCAAGTTTTCTCAGAGATCTCCAAATACTGTGAAATACTGGAATGTTTCTTTAAAGGCCAGAGGGGAATTTGTACTTTTCTTCATCCCTTCTCTTTTTTCCGAAGGATAGAATGTGTATTGGGTGGCTGGGGGTTATTACACAATTTTGGTCCGTGAGGTGATGGCTGAAGTTCCAACTTGGAGGAGCAACAGATGGAAGGTGTGATGATATTGAAAAGGCAACAAGGTGGAGGGGGGAGAAGGTGGAGAAGTGAGAAGATGGAAAGTGCGTGTGCCTCTGACTACTATAGAACAGTCATGCCAGTCTCTCCATGTTTTCTTGAGGCAGAAAAACTTATTTATTGTTGTTTGATACTCAATTCTAAAATAAAAGGCAATAGTACACTTTAGTCTTGAACTAAAGTCAAATTAGTACTGAGATGAATAATGTATACCACATGGAGATGTTGGATAAGATCTAGAAACAGAAAAGGTAAGTTCAAGTGAGAGTCTGGGCTGGAGTACGCATTTGGGATTTTCAACACAGCTGGAATTAAAACTACAAGACGCATCTACTCGCCAAGGCAGTGAGTACAAAGAGTGAAGCAGCCCGAAGGGGAGGTGCTCCAGTGTTTATAGGAAACCAAGAGAGATAGTGACAGCAGATGAAATCACACCTTATTTACAGAAACATCAAAGATGCAGTATTTTACCTAAAGTTTTATGTCTCTTTACTTTTTCCAATGGAAGCAGGTAGTTGCTTTATGCTGTAAAATCTTCATCTTATACAGAATAGTGAAGTGCACATGCCAAAGCAATTATTTCCCCACTCTCCCTGGGAAAAAAAAAAATCTTCACAAGTAGCCAGGAATGAGAATGCTTATTGCAAATGTGTGATAGACAGAAATATCAGGCAATCTGAGTGTCAGAATGAAGGATGGGAGTGTAAGAAGTTGTGAAGTAAATGAGTATCATAATATACTCCATATGATTTAATAAGGAGTATATTAATCAAAAGAGTAGGGACATGCTCTTCGTCATGGACAAATATATATATTTGTTACAGCAGTCACCAAACTAAAAGATGATTATCCCCAAATGCATACCTGTGATAAAGCACGAGCCCATTTCTCCTCCAAGTACCATTCCTGTATGGTACCACCGCAGGGTGGGAGAAGGGGCTGGGGAAGCTCTGTTCTGTACAGGCATTTCAGAAATTCAGACAAGTGGAAGTTCTGCCATCTTTGATATGTGTCTCCCATGTTGAACATATTTCTCTCCCTGCGGTCTACAAAAAGAGCAAAGTATGGAATCTGCCAAAGGAAGGATATGTATCAAAAAGGCCTAGATAGCAGAGGACAGGGTGTGACTTCTCACCACCGAACGTCAGTTTATCATATTTTCCCGTAGGGAGTTGACCAGAGTAGCAGGAGTCCCTGTATCAGGTCAAAAAGCCCAGGGATCTTCCTCTGATGTGTGTTGCTCTCCATAGTTCTATGTGAGCTTACTTTGGCATGGAGACACAAAAATACAATTATCTTCCCGGCTCACACCTGTGTAGCATATAAAGGCCAAGCAGTGACCAGGAAACCCTCACTTTGAAAAAAAAGAAAAACATAATCATGGGAGGAAGGCATTGTGGAGGGAGATCGGGGTTCTGCTCCAAGGTGCAAGTCCTCATTGCTCGCGGTGGTCTTCTGGGAGATTCTTCTTCATGAATTTCTCTCCACGTCCCCCTGTCACCTGAGGAGGGCACCTGGCTGGGGCTGGCACTTCTCCCAGGCCTCCTCCAATCCTGTAACTCCACATGTGGCTTGCCCCGGGCCTGACCTAAATCGCAAGGCTAGCAAAGTTACTCACTAATTTCTTTGGCAACAAAATTCTTCCGCATAACTTTATTCTTCTGATTTGTTTGCTCCCCATCTGTTTTATTGCCAATAAGTGAAAATAAACAGAACATGTCCATACTATGACGTGCTTTCCGGTCTGAGGCACTAATTCTTTTCTTGCCATGCTGCTTCCATTTCCTGTGTTGGCAGAAGCCCTCCGGGGGCAACTGGCTTAAACATGCTTGTGTGGGAAGGACATCTCCTTCACTGCTTTTTCCACAAGCCTCTGTTGGCTGAGAACTCTTAGAGGGCACCCTCCTTTACTTTGGCTTTTGGGATGGGTTCAGAAGGTCTCCTCTTGTCCCCAGAGTCTAAAGACCCCAATTTCGTATACTATCCAATTTAATTTTATTTTACTTCTTCTCTCATGCCAGCCATATTGTGGCTCAACTCACCTCTCCCATGTAAGTTACTAAACACAACTTACAGAATTCAACAAATACTACTCACACACCAATTTAAAGCCCTTTTCTCAGTTCTAATATTGGTAGACACACTCTACCTTCAGAGTTATTATTAATGTATAACTGTTCTTGTTCTAGATACAAGTCCTTTCTCGTAAGAATGTTTTTCAAACATTTTTTCCAGTTTGTGGCTTGTCTTGTTACTTTTTGCCAAAATATTTTAAAGGACAAGTGTTTTTAATCTGATTAATTCTAAGGTACCTTTGTCTTTATAAACTTGCTTCTAATCTTTCCTTATGAAAAAGAATGTTATAATGAATAAACATGTATTTGGGGTGCAGATATGATCATTGCTTCTTTATGGAAGATTCATACCTATACAATAAATTTCAAGACATGTATTCCTGGAGTAAAACATAAACACAATTCTTTTTTTTTTTTCTTTTTAAATTATTTACTGACAGTGGTCCTCCTTAATTGAATAAATTCTACCCCCACAGGATCGGGTAGACTATACATTTTCTGTTTATCTCGATAGAATACATTGTTGTTTTTGAAAATCTTGCTGATCTGACAGGAGAGAACAAGCATTTTAGAGTAATTATAAATCATAGAGCTCTTATCCTGAGTGGTATGAAGAAAATGAACTTCTTTCCCTGTGAAATCTTTGGTTGAAACGGCAGGCATTTTTCCATTCTGTTGTTAGTCTTCTTCTATATTTTATTTCCTATTTTTCCTGTTTGGAGTAAAGCATTTTGCTGTTTCATCTTCACTCTGTTCTAAGTATTGGTCTAATTATTTCATGGGTCATGCTTTCCACTGAAGAGACACATTCTGGTTTGTTGTCTCACGTCTCCTCAGGTCCAGTCTTGGCATCTGAACTGCTTTCTGGAAGTCTCATAATTTGGTTTTAATCTCAGGTTAAAGAGATAGTTTTTCTTCTTTCATTGCCTTTTTGATCAGCGAAAAGAGAAGATGCGAAAATCTGAAATAAAGCAGAGAGACATACTGGTGTCTGTCTTTGAGTGTGTCTTGGAAGGCGTTTTCCTAGATCTATTTCCTTTGCTATCTGTTGATAGTGTTTGCACCATTTCTTTCGGTAGCCCCTGAGATCTTTCCCTGCATGCTCCTGGTAGTGAGTGGAGCGTGGGTGTCGATCCCAGCAGGGCTCTGCTGTCCCTGGCTGTCCCCTCCATGTGAGTGGGCGGGCACAGCTTCTTCCACAGATCTGCTGGCCCCGGAAATGTTTAGAGTTTCCATATTTTCCTAAAGAAATGACATTGTTGATGTTCAATTTATTTTTCTGAATTCTTCTTGGAGAAGATAGGGAAACATTTAGAAATCAACCACCACCATATTCCTACTGGATATAGAGGATAAGGAAGATTATATATATATTTATATACATATATTGCATATTATATATTATGCTATATAATGGCAATATAATATACATTTGCCCTCATAAATGGTTTATAAGGGAATCTCTCTCTATATGTATAACTTTATATATGAATTATATTATATAATGTAGAATAGAAAAATATGGTTTGCTTAGTTTAAAAAACAATTTGACAGACGTCTAGAGAAAGGTAGGAAGAGGGTGATGGAAAATTATGGTGAAATACATAATAATTCATGCTGAGAAAATTAGGAAATGGAAGAGGAAATTACTTACTGACCTCTCCCAAGAAAACAAAACTACACACATTTATTTTCCCTCTTACAAATGAAATGTTTGTAAAGAAATAGAACATGAAGTTAGTTCCACATGGGCGACCATGGTTGAAGACTTAAACATTTGTCCTTTGCTTTCCTACAGACACAGGTGACTTGGGTTTCCTGAAATCTAGGACAGCCCCTGGAGGCAGGGCTGGGGAGCCTGCTGGGGTCAAGGGTGCATCTCCTGGCTTTGAGTTAAGGGACCGTGTCATTTGTGGACAGTCTGAGAAATAAGGAGGTGAGCGAGATTTAGCTATGTGTATGTATGTGGTAGGTGAAGTTTTGGGGAAGTCTCTTTAAATTGCTTCTGTTTTCTCAGAGAAAAATCCTGTGTGATGAGCTGAGAATGCCAATGCAGTAGAAGGTGAGGAACTTGAAAATCACCTTTATTGTCTCCATAGTGTCCTACAGAAAGTGATACTGACATTCTCACAAATACTGAGAATGTTTAAATTTTAAAAAATTAAAGGAAAAGACACATTGCCATCAATATCCACCCCCCCCCCAAGTAGCCTCCTTGCTTGACCACACTTGTCCCATCATTCTTGCTACTTTCTGAAAGCATTCTGGACGTCCTCTTTCATGTCTTTAGGAGGTATGAGCAAAAATATGGTGAAGGCTCCTGCCAAGTTCCAGTCAACAGAAAGGCAGGCTGATGAAAGCATTATGGTGTATTCTCACCCACTTTATTCACCAGCCCCAGCACCATCTGACTTCTGGCTCTTCCTCCAAGTCAAAATGACCATGAAAGGTAAACTTTTTGAATACACTCAGGACATCAAGGGAGCTACAACAGTGCGACTAAAGACACTCAAGAAAGCTGACTTTGAGAACTGCTTCAGAACGTTGCCGGAATGATGGGAGGTGTTTGAAATGAGGGAAATTCATGGTGCTGTGTCTTTATTGCAATACATTTTTAAAAGTTAAACATGTAGTAATTTTTGGTCATTCTAGTGATGGGAAGTATGAGCCTTCCTCCTTTTCCTGGGGCAAGGCAGAGCCTCACCCGCAAGCTGTGCTCTAGCAGCTGTGCCCGGGCTTCTCTCTGCTCAGGCACCGTGCTGTGAATGTGCTTGTGAGCCGCACGCACCAGGCTCTGCCCTCACTGGGCTCTGGATTCTGGCCGGTCTGTGGCCACTAGTACTCTGGACCTGCCACACTCAGGCAGACTGACTTAGGAGGTAGTAGAGGAGAAGGCTGAACTTGTTCTAAGATCGACAAGCAAGTGAACATGAAACGTTTTCAACTTTTCACTGGTTTTCAATCATCTTTCCCTTTTCATCCACAAAAGATGCCATGATTCGGATTCCTGTGTATTTGGAGTATCTGAGGCAAGATTTTATTTCTGGGTTTTGATTTATTTTTTGCATATCTATTCTGGAGGGAGGACATAAGAGTGGAAAGAGTTGAAGCTTTCTGGTCTAGACCAGAATTGATTGGCTGTACCACTCTTCTGTTCTAAGGACTTGGGAAAATCATTTCCTCATCCAGGTATTTGTTCTGCAAAATGGGCACATGGTATCTAATCTGAAGAAATATTATGCAGATAGGCATACATAAAGTCTAGAAGTTCAGTATAAAAGTTTTATTAAGTTCATTGAAGTTAATCTTGAGTACTTACTGTGTATTGGGTGTTACGCTAAATGATTTACATGAATTAGCTAATTTGTTCCTTGCCATAAATGACTTAGGTACTATTATACTTTTCATTTTATATAAAAGACTGAGAAAAGAACTCTCAATAGCTAGTGTTGTTAGTACACTGAGAAAAGAACTCCCAATAGCTAGTGTTGTTAGTAAACCAGTTTTCAAATTCCAGCAGTCCATCTTCAGAGGCTTGGATGGGACGTGCTTGTGTGTGGCAAAAGCCCCTTGGCTTCTATTGACTATGCTTACACCTACCTTGGTGGCAAATTACCACAGTATAAGAGTCAGTAAGAGGAGAATGACAGAAACTAATAGTTGTACTCAAGGAAAAAAATTACTTTGAAGAAGATTGTGTGATTTAATATTAAAAATTCATAGCAGAATAATCATAGTTTGAAAACTGCAAAATTTATTTTAGATTGTGGAACTGATACATTTTTAAATTTTAAACTTGGAAAATGAAACTCTCAAATATGAAAATTATCCTTACATACAGAGTTGAAAAGGAATCAGGGTGAGTTAAATAAAGACATGTGAAATTTAAAAAGCAATGTTTAGTGTTCATGGGGGTGATCCTCAACCTCCATGTTGTAAATGTATGCACACAGACACACAAATCTGAATTATGGAAGTACAAAGGAAAGTATGATAACTTTGGTAGAAAACTGACCACGAATTATGAAAGTTCTGCAGGCTTACATAGAATTTCTGCAGACTTCTTGCATTTCAGAGTTGTTTACTAAGTGGAACTGAAATGTCTAAAACCCACATGCTCTTAGTGTTCCTCTGAGACCACAGATGCATTAAATAATGAGTGAGAAGTTTGCAGAGACCACTTTGTGGCAATTGAAACACACAAAGCGTATTTAATTAAATGAAGTAATCTCTGTCTGTCTGTCTGGATGAAAATAAATCATTTTGGTGTTCACCGTTTTTAGTGATCCATGCTCTCATTCCAAGAGAGGAGAGGCAGCTGACACAGAACTCGGAATTCTATTTACAGGGATCTCATAGTGAACCACTGATGGGAGTTTTCCTGCTAGGGAAATACCATTTTTAACTAATAAATGATTGTGAAACACTCATAAGAATAACACCTGTCACAAAATGTGTCAAAAAGAAGAATGAAAACTTCAAAGTTATAAGCATTTCTGAAAATCTAAAATGTTTATAGAACATTTAGAAATCATTCCTAGTCAATCCATATTTAGGTAAATTGCTATAGAACATGGATAAGGTTCAGAAAAAAAGCTTTCCTAAAATCTGGGAGTTTAAGGTAACTAGACAAGCCCAATTTTCAAAGGTGTAAGAACACCAATGTGGTCTAACATCTTTGACAAAACTGTTTGTATGTTTCACAGACTATAGCCATTCTTACTTTTGGAAGCATACCATATGCCATATTAAATATAGGCGTAGAAAACATTCCACGTAATGTTTTATAAAGTTGATATTATAGTTTTTGCAATTTACATTTTAAAGTTATTTAACAAGTAATAATGGCTGTGAATTTTAAAGTCCTACCTGTGTTTACCTTTAAGTTCTTAAGATTTAAAGTATCTGATAAATTGCTTTATTTATGTTTAATATGATTCTTATGAATATAACTGATTTACTATAAAGCTGATATACCATTAAGTTTGGTAGAAACTTGGTGCTCATGTTGTGGCTGTATGCATTTTTGGTTCTTATTTCAGAGACAATAATTTGTTCTCTAAATTTTAAACTCTTCAGTAGGTCTGTAATAGATGCCCAAGTTAAAGAGCTATTCTTATATACAGCTTATAAAATTCTTTCTTACTTCACAAAATTCTCGAAGATACAAAGAATATGGGTGTATCTTTGATAGTGTCTTGCTTATACAAGAATTTCAATATAATTATTTTAAATGAATAAGAAGTTGTAATCCTTGTTTCCTCCCTTCCCATCTCTCAAGAAAACTGGAGTCTGGCATACTGGTCCATCTATTAGTTGAGTTGAAGACTATGGTACCTAAGGCACTGTTAGTACTTGGCACAGTGTTAGTCTCCTTTTCCTTATTAAAACAAATACTTGTAATGTTTAGCTTATAAAGAGAAAAGATTTATTTTGTTCATGGTTTTGGAGGTTTCAGTCCATTTTCACTTGAACCCATTGCCCTTAGGCCTGTAGCGAGGCAGCACATCATGGTGGGGAGTGCATGGCGGAGAAAGCTGCCCACCTCATAGCAGAAGGAAGCAAAGAGAAGAGGAGGAAAGGAGTCAAAACCCTCTGGAAGGGCCTTCATAACCCACCTTCCCAGCCCCCCTCTGAAGTCCCAGCTCCTGCCTAGAGCACCATGAGAGGAGACTAAGCATTTAGCAAATGGACCTTTGAGAGACATTGGTCATCCAAATTACAGCAGTTACCTTTTTTCTTTTTCAGCTTAGCCATCAGGAGAGTATGTTCTAATTTTAACTTAATTCAGCAGTTATATTTTTATCAATTAGATATATTGTTTTATCCCTTTTTCTATTGTGCTGTCTGCCTTTTCATTCAAAATTTTAGGAGTTATTTATAAATCCTGTGTGTTCTTTGTCAAATGGGTCTATTGGGAATATTTTTCTCATTTCATCCCTGTACTGATAGAGTTTTGATGGACAGAAGTCATCAAGTGTTCCTTTAATGGTTGCTGCATTGTTACAAATTATTGAAATTCATATATTGAAGCCCTAGCCACTACTATGGGGAGGGAGTTAGAGTTAGATGAGGTTCCAAGAAGCATAAGCAGTGACCTAATGATGCTGGCGTCCTCACCAAAGGAGACACCATAGAATTTACTCTCCTTTCTCTGCCATGCAAAGACACAGCTAGAAGGTAACTGCAAGCCAAGAAGAGAGCCTGCACAAGGTGTCGCCATGCTGGCAGCCTGATCACAGATTTCCGGCATCCTCAATGCTGAGAAAATAAATTTTATTTTTAAGTCACTCCAACTATAGCATTTTTATGGCAGCCTGAGCTGACTAATGCATGATTTTCTTTTTGTCTTTTTGAAGAAATTTTTGTCTGTTTTAATATCACAAAGGTATTCTCCCACAACCCTTATTGGTTTTTGTTGTTGTTGTTGTTGACATTAAAGTTAGTGTTTAATATGAAGTTAATTTATTTGCCTAAGTTGTGTAATAGGGATCCAGTACATTATTTGCAAATATGTATCTAATTAACCCAGAACCATTAACTGGAAAAATCACCATTCCAAACTACTACAATCTTATTTTTATCACAAATCATGTACATGCAGGTCTTTCTGGGCTTTTTATTCTTGGAGAAATAGTACATTTTCTTAGTTACTATTGCTTTATTATAGGTCTTAATATTTGGTTAACTTTTTTTGTGTGTGTGCTCGGAATCGAACTCAGGGCCTTGGTCTTGCTAGGCAAATGCTCTACCACTGAGCTAAATCCCCAGCCCCTCTAGTTAACTTTTGATTGTTTCATTTTTGTTCCTTATTACTGCAGCTGTTCTGGTTCCTATTAATTTCTATGTGAATTTAGGAATCAGATGATGCACTCATATCTTTTAGAAAAATCTTATTGAAATTTAGCTTAGGATCACAAATACATTATAGATTAACATGATAAGAATGAATATTTTACATATTGATTTTTATCATATCTGTAAACATAAAAATCTCTACTTCTTGATTACTTTCAATAATATTTTACAATAATATTTTTGTGTATAGTGATCTCGAACATTCGTTGTTTATTTTTTCCTTGGGAATTTATAGACGTTAATGTTTTGGCCAATGCTTTCATTTTTAAAATTTCATTGACCCTTTGTTTCTTACTATTTTGTACAAGTACAATTGAGAATTATATATTGATAAACTATGTGGCAAATTTGATATATCTACTTATTAATGTGGATAGTTTGTAGATTTGTAGATTATTTTGGATTTTATCAATACAAACTAATATCATCTGCAAACAATAGCATGCTCCTTTCTTATGTACACTCCCTACAGTTGTTTCCTCACGTATAAGTGACTAGAAGAAAACTGGCTTGTCTTACAGTTTAGTTTGAAGGTTGCCTCAGGTACTCTAAGGTGTCTTTACTCCCAGCTGCCAGTTCAAGGGCCGAGTGCCCATCCATCAGCCTACTCCCTCCCTACTTCTTGCAGTCTTGCTGCTCTAGATGCTCTGATCTGAGTGCCAGCCGGCCACGATCCACCCTCAGAAACTACAGCCATTATTTTAAGTTGTGGATGGGACAGTGACTCTTTCACAACCTATATATATATATATATATATATATTATGTTTGTTATTTCTTAATTATACAGAGAGACCACCCTTTGGATCCATGTGGCTGTGTGTGTGTGTGTGTGTGTGTGTGTGTGTGTATGTGTGTGTGGTGTGTCCAGAACTGTATACATTCCTGGAATCCACTAAGAGAACCCTAAGCTTTCCCCCAAACCTGACCTTGAGGCTTTGTTCTGGGAGACACTGAAGGCTTTGCCCGAGTTATAAACCGCATACCCAAGATTTGAGGCTGTGCTTTAATACGTGCAGAAAGCTCCTCAGTAAAATATACAGGAATTTAGGGAAATCTCTGTCTAATCCGCTGACCTCCTAACCCAACCGAATAGTGATGTCAGAGGCCACTTGTGACAGAGAATATCTATTACAGAATTAGTGAAAACAAACAGCAGCAAGAAAAATAACAAAGAAACATAACAAGCCATGAGGAAAGGGATATGATTCCTAAAGTTGCCATATTATATTATGTAGGATGTCCAGGTTTCAACAAAAAAATTATGAGGCTTGCAAAGAAACAAGAAATTATAGTCCATAAACAGGAAAAAAATCAATAGACCTGTCCCTGAAAAAGCCGAAGCCTTAGATTTATTACATGAATAATTTTAAATCAAATATTTTAAATATTTTTCAAACACTAAGGAGAAGCTTTTCTAAAGAACTACAAAAGATATATGTCTCACCAAAAAGAAAACATCAAAAAAGACACAAATTATTTTCATAAAAAGCAACTATTAATTCTGTAGTTAAAAGGTACAATACCTGAAATAAAAAATTAGCCATAAAAGCACAAAAAAACAATTTAAGCTGACAAAACACTATGTTGTTTTAAATTAAGATACTAATTATAATCTACAGGAAAACACTAAGAAAATAACTCAGGGTATAATAAAATGATAAGGGAGTAAAATGTACAATAGAAAAAGTCTATTTAAGGTAAAAGAAGTACTAAAATGAAAAAGAAGATACAAGAAAAGTAGATTGCAGATAGAAAGGTAGAATTAATACAGCCAAACTTATTGATAATTTTATTAAGTGTAAGTGTATTGAACATGCTGATCAATAGGCAGAGCTTGTCAGAATGGATTTGAAAAATCCCTCAGATAAATGGTGTCTACAAAATACACACTTTAAATACAATGATACAAATAGGTTGAAAGTGAAAGAATTGAAAGATACATATAACACACAGAAACCGAAGGAGACCTAGCTTGCCCATCGGGTCACTTTTGGTGTTGGGTGTTCTATGGGCTTGAATAGATTTATAATGACTTGACAGTGTCACCAGAATGCTGTTTCTATCTTACACTTCTCTCTGTTCCACCTGCTCATTACCGATTTCCCCATGAATCCTGAAGCGCCGATCTTCTCTCTCCATCATTCTGCCATTTCCCAAATGTCATACGTTCAGAATCACAGTAAGAAGTATTTTCAGACTTTTTTCACATTGTAACATGCATACCGTTTCCCTTGTGTCTTTTCATGGCTGACTAGCTTATTAATTGATTATGGTTTCTGTCCTTCTTCCAAAATAAGAAAAGCCTGAATAATTTTCTGTTGGGATATACAATATTTTATTCATTAATTCATCTGCTGATGTGCATTTTCATTGCTTCCTAGTTTAAGGAATTATGAATATAGCTGACATAAACATCCACGTTCATTGTTTTGTGACATAAAGCTTCAGTTGTTGGTAAATAACATGGGACAAGTTTGCAGACATTTGTAGCGTGCACTTTTAATTTTTTTAAAGAAAGTTCCAAAATTTGTTTCAGAGTGGTTATGCTATTTTGCAGTCTCACCAGCAATGGGTGAGAATTGCTGATCTTCCACCTCCTTGTCAGCGTGTGGTATTCTGGCCACTCTAACAGAAATGGAACAGCCCCTTAGGCTTGTTTCAGTTTGCAGTTTCCTGAGGACATGCGATGTAGAGCATCTTTCATATGTTTACTTACCTTCTGCAAATCTTCCTGGGTGAGATGACTTTTAAGGCCTTTGCCCAATTTTATAACTGAGTTGTTTGTTTTATTTTGTTGAATTGTAGGTGTTCTTTTCATATTTGCAATAGCAGAGCTTTAACAACTGTGTCCTTTACAAGTATTTCTCCTACTCTACAGGCAGATTTTGTTTTCTTGACAGTATCTTGCAGAACAGTAATTGTGAATTTTAGTGAAATCCAGCTTAGCACAGTAAATCTTACATGGATCATGACTTCAGTGTTAGGATTACAAAGTCATCACTAAGCCCTTTATCATATGAATATTCTTCTCTGTTATCTTCTAAGAAACTTTATGGTTTTATGTTTGAGTTAATATTTGTATAGGATATAAATTCTTTGTCTACATTCATCTATTCAATAATATGGATAACCATTTATTCTAGCACCATTTGTTGAGACTACTACATTTTCTCCAATACTTGGATAAATATCTGATAGGCATTGTAAAGAATCGATGTATTTTCTTCTTTTAATGTTTATCACTTACCAGTGAACTCATCTGAGCTGATTGAGATGATTTTTAGTTATTGATTCAATTTCTTTTGTAGCTACTGTCCCACTTACATTATCTATTTT
>PVJO010022693.1:0-27582 GCA_004026905.1 Hystrix cristata | reverse complement strand
CTCTGATATGAGAGACCATAATTGCAAATAAGGACAAAGAGGTGTAATAGATATTATATAAAAGGAGGATGGTGAGCAGAGGAGAGAAGTACTAGAAAGAAAGAAGGGGAAAAGCAGAAAGGCAACAGGGGAAAAAGAGGGGAAAGGGAAAATATGGAAAATGATGAATGAACCTGCTGTAAATAGGGAGGGAGGGTGCGGGGGGGGGAGAGGGGGGAGAACAAGATACATCATGTATAGGTACAGAATTAATGTAATGAATGTGACCATTGTATGTAGAAGGTACCAATACATGTTCTTGGTTTAAAATAAAATAAAATTAAAAAAAAAAAGTCCAGATGTAATGTATATTGTTTAAAAGAGAGCACCACTGGTTACTTTACAGGTATTAAATCTAACTTTAAAGCTTATATTTACAGCAAATTTTACCTTAGAATGTATATACATTTTCAATCCCAGATATACAGTGTGTTGTAAATGAAGATAATGGTTGTTTATTTAATCAGTCATAACCTGATTTTTGAAAACATTTTCTAAGTTAACGTTCAAATAATCTTTAACTTTTCAAATCCATTTTCTTTTTTAGTATATGAAAAAATATAACAAAATGTCATAACCAAATAGTAAGAGAATACAACAGCTGTGTATTCTTATACACAGCTGTATTGCGTATACACTGTGTATTGTTACCTTCAAAGTAGTTACTCAGAGTCCAAGACATAAACCAAAAGAACTTACAAAAAAGAAACAAACAGATAATAATACAATACTTTTTTTTCCAACAAACTAAGTTAAACTAGCAGTACGAATGAAACGAATTAACATTTATATTGAAATATTTTTAAAGCAACAGAATATGTAATTTGGGGAAGTATTTGAACATCTCCGTACTTCCTGCTTATCTCCTTTCTATTTTGCTCTTCATCCATATGTACATACTTTGGGTTGTGAGTACAGTATTCTTCATTTAATAACCTACCTTTTTAATGACTGGGCATACGACTGAGGTGTGCTGTTTGAACTTACAACCCACCACTCAGATTATGACCCATATTCTTTTTTCTTCTTTAATGTTCTGTACATCTTGTTTACAGAGCCTCTGTGTCCTTTTTTTGTACAGTACACCTCGTTTATACAGTACTGTAATTTTGGCTGATAATACTGTGCAGTATAATGATGTAGATTTATGCTCTGTCATATATTACTGTACCACACATAAGGGTTTGTATATACTCCCTTATTTAGTCACCAATTGATTTAATGACTTCATTACAGGAACAGTACTTGGTTGTTAGATGAGGAATGTCTATAACTTGTTCTGCAAGTGTTGCACAAGACAAGCAAACATTTCTAATAAATTTTAACTTGGTAAACAAGTGATGTCTTGCAATACAAGTAACATATGATGCTGAACATCACATGATCACAACTGAGACAATGGTTCTCTATTTCTCCCCCTTCTCTCTCCCTCCAGGATGGTGGGTGATCGTCTCCCAACAGCAGTAAGTCATGGAGGAGAGCTCATCTGCAGAGGAGGAGGAGAAAAAGGCGGAAGAATCAATCACTTCGAATGAGATTAGGGAGACGTGTGAAATGTGGGAAAGAGTGCAAATTTTTGTACAAAAGCACCATTTGAATAAGACTAGCAGTGTGAGCAATGAATCTGTTTAACAACAATGCAATGTCACATTTCCACAAACTCCTCATCGGATAGGTCCCTTGTCAAAGTTGCACAAATGAAAAAGATTCCACTGAGCCAATAGACAGCTTCCATTAGTGATAGTGACAGTCATCCTACCCGATAAGCCTCCTCTCTCTCGCCTTCCTTTCACCAGCCACAAAGGTTTTCAAAGGCAAGTGCAGGTGAATTTGTTTAGTTTTCTTCATAGTTTGTATTTTCTTTATTATCTTGTATTATATCACAGGATTGTAATCATTTTTATATGAATACTTTTAGATGGTGGAATGAATCATTTGCGTTTATATTATTTCTTACGGGGAAATTCACTTTAATGTACAAGTGCTCTGGATTATAAGCATGCTTCTGGAATGAATTGTACTTGCAAACCAAGGTTTTATTGTACTATTGTGTTTATCATGTAAGAGAAACCATGTGATATTTTACCTTGCGTATCTGACTTATTTTACTTTACATTATGTCAAAGCCAGTTTCTTTTTTTTTTTTTTTTTTTTTTGTGGTGCCAGGGATCGAACTCAGGCCCTTGTGCTTACAAGGCAAGCACTCTAATCACTGAGCTAAATCCCCAGCAAAGCCAGTTTCTTAAGTAACCAAAAGACCAACAATGGAAAATGTAAGAAATTTACTTAATGAAATTACAAAATACAAAAATAAAATAAAATTATAAAACATTTGATTTTCAATCTAATTTTTAGAAGTTAACAAGAACATTTTAATATCTTAAGAAAACTTTTGTGCTTTAGACATGGAAAATATAATCTTTTAATTATCGATATTTTAATCAATTATAGATATTACAGATATCTTAACCATATATGTGTATATATACAGATACATTTGCCTAATATAGATAATATATATGTGTCTGTATATATACACGTATGTGTATATATCTATATGTATATATAGATATATTAGATATATATCTATTGTAGATATTTTGATCATATATATGTATATATCATATACATGATATATACATATTTAATTTTTAAAACAATATATTTTGGGGTGGGGCATAATAATACTCTGGAGAAAAACAGGAGAAGATACCTATTTGTGGACAAAACTGAAGCAAATTGGTCCAGGCTGTTGCTTTTGTAGCCACACAGTTGAGTTGTGTCCAGTAGTTCCTCAGATCAAAGGGCCTCCACTTAGAGGAATATTTTTTTAAGAATATTATTTTAATATTAGAAATTTAACTCTTATTCAACTCAAGAAAGCAATTTTAAACCTAAATATATATTAATTATTCATGGAAACACATTTAATAGACCAAAGATATTATCTTTTGTAAATTTTAAGAAGTCAAGGATAGTTGAATTTATATTTAGCAACTGAAGTCTTAGATGTTGCTATGAACATTTAGAATGATTAATTTTATTTATATTTATTTATTTACATATCTTAACCATTATTTTAGATGACTTGTGAGAACCAAAACATAGCATAGGTTTCATTTTTAAGAGATATATATATATAATTTTTATATTTAATCAAGTAAACTTTCTAAAGTTACTGTACACAGAAAACAACGGAAATTGCATTTATAAAACCATTTTTGATAAATATAATCTTGATTGGCTAACAACTTGAATGAAAACATGTCACCAAATTTATTTTTTATTTTTTATTTTAATGTAGTACATGTATAAGTTGGGATTTAGGTCAGTGGTAGAGTGCTCTCCTAGCAAACACAGGGCCCTGAGTTCAATCCCCAGCATCAAAAGTAAAATAAAATAAAATAATGTAGTATGTCTAGATATTGATAAAGAAAATATAACAAGCACTCTTCTTACTTCTATTAAAAAATAGAACAAAATTTAATAACAAAATAATTAGAGAATAGCAGTAGTTAATTGACTATATATTATGATCTTAAAACAATGGCCAAAATGTTACTCAGAGTACAGGTCATAGACAAAAAGATTTTCTTGTACAAAGAAGAAACAAGCAAAAGAACAAATCTTTCATATTAATAAGCAAAAAGAAACTAGTAATATAAATAAAATAAATTAGCATATATCTTAATATATTTTTGAAACAACAGAATAATTTGGTAAATTATTTCAACTTCTCCCTATTTTATATTTATCTATCTTCTAGTTTGACATATACATACACGTACACACTTTTTAGTAGCTCATATAAGAGAAACCACGTTAAATATTTAAGCATGTGCATCTGAATTATTTTGCTTAATATTATGTTCTCAAGTTGCATCCATTTCCCTATGAATGCCTCAAGTTTGTCACTTTATGGCAGAGTAGTACTACATTGTGTAAAAATACCAAATTTTTTTTATACATTCATCTGTTGATGGACATACAGTCTGCTTCCAAGATTAGTTATTATGAACTGTGTTGCTATAGACATGGTATGCATACATCATTGTAATACAATGTCTTTAAACTCTTTTGGAAAGACACCTAAATGAGTAATAGCTGGATCAAATGGAATTTCTATTCTAAGTTTTTTGAGGAGTCACCATGCTGATTTCCATAGTGGTTATATAAATTTACATTCCCAGCAACAATGAAGAATAATTCCTTTTTCACTGTGGGCTCGCCAGCATTTGTTATTAGTCTTGATGTTAGCCATTCCTTCTGGAGTGAGAGGGAATCTCAATGTTGTTTTAGTTTGCAGTTCTCAAATGGCCAGTAATGTTGAACATTTTTCTCATGTAGTCATTGGTCATTTATACTTCATCTGAGAAGTGTCTATTCATTTCAGATGCCCATTTTTTGATTAGGTCTCCAAATTTGGAATGGTCTAATTTTTTTACTTCTCTATAATATTCTAGATATTAGTCCTCTGTCTGAGGAGTAGGTGGCAAAAATGTTTTCCTATTCTTTAGGTTGTCTCTTCACTCTGTTGGTGGTTTTCTTCGATGTGCAGGTTTTTAAATTTGATGTGGTTCTATTTGTTGATTCTTGGCATTATTTCTTGCCTAACCTGGGTTCTGTGCAGAAGGTCTTTGCCCATGCCTGTGCCTGCAAGAGTTTTCCCTGTTTTATCATTGAGTAGATGAGGCGTTTTTATTTTAACATTTGGATCTTTGAACCATTTTGATTTTATATTAGTGTATGGTGAGACATATGGGTCTCGGTTCAATCTTTGGCATGTGCATAGCCAGTTTTCCCAGAACCATTTGTTAAAGAAGCTGTCTTTCCTTGAGTGGCAGTCTTTGGCCCCTTTGTCAAAGATAAGGTAGCTGAGTGTGCCTAGAGTTGTTTCTGCATCCTCTATTCTGTTCTATTGATCCACAGGTCTGTTGCTTTGCCAATACCATGCTGTTTTTATTCATTGTAGCTTTTGTGTGTGTGTGTGTGTGTGTGTGTGTGTGTGTGTGTTTGTGTGTTTAAACTCTTTAATATTTATTTTTTAAATTTTATTTTAATGGTACATTTTAGAGGTACATAGTGATAACATTCATCACAGGGGATTTGTACGTGTAGATGGTATATCTTGTTGCTTCTTTTTTACCCGTTCCCCTCCCCTCCCTTCACTCCCTCCTCCCTCCTTATTTACAAAAGCTTTGTTTCCATTTTTCCCTTCTCTTTCTTATTAGCTTGGTAGTGTAACTTTAAGTCTGGGATTGTTGTGCTTCCTGCCTTGCCCTTGTTGCCCACAACTGCTATTGGTATGCTAAGTCCCTTATGGACCCATGAATTTTAGGATTGCTTTCTCTAGTTCTGCAAAGAATATTATTGGTATTTTGATTGCTATTGCATTAAATCTGTATTAAAGTTTGAGAAGTACAGCCATTTCATCTATATTGGTTCTGCTTATCCAGGAACAGGACATATCTTTTCATTTTCTGATGTCCTCTTTGATTTTATACAGTACCGTCTCTCAAAGTAGCTACTGATAATCTTCTTCATTTGAGCAGAATCTATTGTTATTTTGCCTGTTTCATTTCTAATGGCATGGATTTATGTCTTTTCTTTCCTTATTTTGGTGAGATTAGCTAAGGGTTTGTCTGTTTTGTTTATTCTTTCAAAGAACCAACACTTCAATTCATTGATTCTTTGTATTTTTTTTTACTCTCCATTTCATTAATTTCTGCTCTGATATTTATAACTCCTACCTTTTACTAGCTTTAGATTTGGATTGTTCTTGTTTTTCTGGGACCTTAAGGTGCATTTTTAGGTTATTTATTTGAGCTCACTCTGTTATTCTTATTCTCACCACTACAAACTTCCCTCTTAGTGTTGCTTTCATTGTGTTTCATAGGTTGGGGTATGTCATATTTGTATCATTGTTCAGTTGTAGGAACTGTCTAATTTCTTCCTTAATTTCCTCTGTGACCCATTGACTATTTAAGAGGACATTATTTAATTTCCATGTTGTTTGCATAGATTTTGTGGTTTCTTTTGCCATTGATTTATAATTTCATTGATCTAATAATATAGATGGGATAATTTTGATTTAAGCATGCTTTATGGGGCTAGTATGTGATATACTATCAAGAAAGAGCCAAGTGCTGCTGAGAAGAATGTGTATTCTGTTGTTGCAGGACGGAACACTCTGCAGATATCTGTTAAATCCACTTGTTTAAAGATTTAGTTCAACTGAAATTTGTTGATTCTTTTTTTGTCAAGTCAGTTTGCCCATTTGTGACAGTAGGGTACTGAAGTCCTCCATTAAAATTGTATTGGTGTTTATCTGATATTTCATGTCCATTAGTGTTTATTTTATGAAGTTGTGTGCAGTAGTATTTGGTGCACATATGTTTATAATTGTTATCTCTTCCTGATGAATTGTTCCCTTAACAAAATGGTGGTGAACCTGTGGCATACACGCCACAGTGGGCATTCAGAGCCCTCTCTGCAATGAAGTCATGAGGTGTGTAAGTTGTTTTTTCAAAACTAAAACCTCAGTAGGCAAGTTTAATTGCAGTGTTGGCACTTTGCAATAAATAAGTGGGTTTTGGGTTGCAGTGTGGGCACTCACTTTCTAAAAGGTTCACCATCACTGCCTTAACCAATACTTAGTAATGTTCTTTTTCTCTTCTGATCAGTTTTATTTTGTTTTGTTTTTCTTCTGATCATTTTTGGATTGAAATCCACTTTGTCTGAAATTAGCATAGCAATAACTGATTTTTCTGGAATCCCATTGCATGGAATATTGCTCTCCATCATTTACAAGGTTCTTTTGTAATTAAACATGTTTCTTGTATACTGCGTATTTCTGGGGTTTGTTTATTGGCCTATTCTGCCAATCTGTGTCTTTTGATTGGGAATGGGATCACTCACATTGAGGGTTGTTACTGAGAGATATTGACTTATTCCTGTCATTGCATTATTTTTCTGCAGCTGCTATCTTTACGTTTTTTTTTTTCTTTTTGCTTAGCTGCCCATCCTGTCAGGTATTTTTATTATTATTATTACTTACTGGAATTGTTGGCTTCATTGTCACTTTCTAGGATATAACCTCGTGAATTTTTGTAGTGGAGCCTTGGTAGCTGTGAATTTCTTTAGGTGCTCCTAGTCATAAAAATATCTTTTATCTTTGTCAGTTTTGATGGAAAGTTTTGCAGAATACATAAATCGGGGCTGGAAATTGTTATGTTTTAGGTCTCAAAGCACACTCTCCTGGCCTTTAAGGTTTGGGTAGAGAAGTCTGCTGTAATTCTAGTTGGTTTGGTTTTATATGTGATTCATTGCCTTTCTCTAATAGCTTTTAAGATTTTTGTCCCTGTGGTGTGCTCCTGGTACTTTGAATAGAATGTGGCATAGAGAGCTTCTGTTTTGGTCATGACTATTTGGAGTTCTATAAACCTTGCCTATTGGTATGTTTATTTCTTTCATTATATTTGGGGATTTTTCTGCCATTATTTCTGTGAACATGATTTTTATGCCACTTGTGTTGTCTTCTGATTTTTCATGTAGTCCAATTAGTCTTAATTAGTCTATTTGCATCATCTATAAGTTGTTAGATCCATTTTTCACATTCTCTTGTTGTTTTTAGGGTGTCCTTGAGAAGTTGGTCATTGAAGGCATCATTGTCTTCTAGTTTTCGAATACTACCCTCATAGTGGTTGCTTCTTCTCCCCATACTTTCAACATAATTTAAATTTTCTGGATTTCTGCTTGAAATCTTTTCATAGATGGTGACTCTTTGCTAAACTAGTCACTCACGTTTTGTATCATCTTGTTTAATTTATCTAGCTTTATTAGTGCATTCCAAAGGCTCTTGAATCATTTTGATTACTTATATCATCTCTTTACTTATACCTTCTGTGATTACACTGAATAGGTCTTTGGCCTGCTTTCTAAACTCCTCTGTTAACCTTTCAAATAATTTGAGTATGTGCCTCATGCTATTCTTTCCCTCAGTGCCCACTGACTTGGCTTCAGGGAAGTTAGGGTTTTGTGAGTCATCGTGTTGCCTTGTCTTCACATGCTTTTATTGTTTTGTGTGCTTATTTGTTTTGTTTTGTCCTGAGGTTTGTGAACCCTTATAGTGTAAAGACTTTTTGCTAGTATGGTGATCCCTTTAGTTGCTTTTCAGTGATGTATTTTGGGCATGGTTAACTATAGTCCTTTGCCTCATCCCTAAGATCAAACCACATTGCTTAATTTGGGAGGTGACAATGCAGTGTAATCTGCCCCACAATTAAGTTCTCTGGGAAAGTACTCTAGTATTGTTAATGTCACAAATGTAATCAGTGTTGGTTTACAGAGAAATAGTGACAATTATGCAACCCTGGTAATAGTAATCAAATCAGTACAGTAGTATCATCCAAGAAAAATGGGATATTAACATAAGAATCGATAATTTTCTCCCCTTAATACTAGAAAAGAAATACAGACTTATGATGTAAACATTGAGATAGACCAGGTATTGACTCACAGCTACTATGTACTAAATTTGACAGCTATATATCCACCAATGATAGAAAAGAATTCGACAGTAATTTTATAGCATTAACTAAGTATCAAAAGATTAACAGAACTTTATGGTTATACTAGTGTTAAATATGTAGGTTTAGGGAATGAGGGAGTGTAAGAGGAAAAATCTGAAACATTAAACTATAACATAAGATGAAGAAGTGTTTGTACAAAGGATCTTATTGGAAAGTATAAGGATGTTTATAAAATTAGGTAAAGGTAAAAGAAAAAATTATGAAAATAAGAAGATTAAAAAGGAGAAAAAGAAGTTATATAGAGAGTAAAGAGTGAAAAAATTCAAGTGAGAAAAATAAAAAGAAAGAGGAAAGAAAGCAGAAAACTAAAGAAAAGAAGAAAAAGAGATAAGAAGCAAGAAAGGACAAAGAACATTTCCTCAAGCCCCAGGAAACTGGTGAAGAAAGGGGAAAGGAAAGAATAAAAAACAAAGCAAAAGCAAAACAGAAACTAAAAACAATGCACACTCGTACAAAAATAAACAAAAAAAAGAAAACAAAAACAAAGAACTGAAACAGCCCCCCCACTATGAAAACAAATTTCTCTGTAATTTTGAACATTTTTTTCCCAGGAGCTACAATTTTGGGACAGTGTCCAAATCAAGACATGTCCCTGCTCATGCTGGTTGATAAAGACACCAGATCTGTGCTGGATGCAGGAACCAGCAGGCAATAGAATAAGAATGAGGGCGTTAATGTCATGAAGTTCAAATCCAGAGTAATTCAGGCTGACCTGGCCCCTGGCCATGTGGGAAGGACCTGTGTCCTTTATCTTAAACCCCTCAGGGGTTCTCTGTCCAGCCTGATATCAGCTTCCAGAATGCAGTGTCTACTGTGACTCTCTATCACCCAGTCACTGTGGGCAATGTAACACGGAAAGCCCTGAGTTGAAGCTGTCCTGCAGCTGCTCTGAATTCCAGGTTCAAACAATCAACCTTTCCCCAGAATGTCATGAAACCATGCACTCTCTCCAGGGGATAAGGTAGGTGCTTGGACTGGAGTCACTCAACATCTGTTGCCTGTTGAAGGTCTCATGTGAAAGCACAATCCCATACTTTCCCTGAAGCACACGGCACCTACTGATGCTGTGCTGTGTGCTTCAGGGAAAGTATGGGATTGTGCTCAAGTGCCATGTTTCTTCCCGAACCCCTCTAGAGTCCCCAGCTTTCATGTCATCTCTGTAGATTTGGTCCCCTTTCCCTCAACACACAAACTGGGGACCAAGGAGAAATTTCAGATTATCCCTTCCCTTCTCTGCACTGTGTTCTGTCTCCTCAATCACTGTGTATGTTTTAATTTTCCTATGAAATCTTTCCTGTTTCTGAGGGATCTACTTCTCTTCTCTCTCTCTCCTCTCTCTCTCTCTCTCTCTCTCTCTCTCTTCTCCTTCTTCCCAAAGTTGTTATTTTCCAGTGTCTGGATTCCAAATCTCATTGGCCAAAATGTTGTTGCATAACACTCCACTTTTTCCTGTCTAGCTATTATAAATTGTATCCTTATTAACATGGGTAAGGATACATTCCTGTAATATGCCTTTAACTCTTTGGGGAAAATACCTTATGGGAAATAGCTAGGTACAGTGGAATTTCTATATTTAGTTTTTGAAGAATCTCCACACTGGTTTCCATAGTGTTTGTAGTAGTTTATATTCTCACCAACAATGTAGCAGTTCCTTTTTTTCCTAAATTGTCACCAGAATATGTTATTATTTGATTTTTGATGGTATTCATTCCTTCTGGGCTAAGATGGCATTTCCCTAATGGCCAGTGATGTTGAACACTTTCTCATGTCTTTATTGGCTTGTTTGTACTTTTTCATTTGTATTTCTCCTGAGAAGTATCTATTCATTTTAGTTCCTCATTTTTTGATTAAGTCTTTTATTTTGGGAGACCTAATTGTTTTGTGTTCTTTATATATTCTAGATGTTAGTCCTCTGACAAATAGCTGGCAAAATTTCTTTTCCTATTCTGTTTGTGCCTGTTCACTCTCTTGGTTGTTTCCTTTGTTGTAGAGAACTCTTTAATTTGATGTGATACTACATGTTGACACTTGATATTACAGTATTTCTTGTACCATTGGGTGCTGTTCTAAAAGTCCTTGCCTATGCCTATATCTTGAAGAGTTTTACCTATTTTATCTTCCAGCAGATTTTTTTAGCATCAAGATCTTTGATCCATTTTTATTTTATTTAGTAAATGGTGAGATATATAGGTCTACATAGAATCTCCTGTTTGTGGCTATCCAATTTTCCCAGTACAATTTATTTAAAATGTTACACTTCCTCTAGTGTATGTTTTTAGCCCCTTTGCAAAGATCAAATAGCTGAATGTTGTTCCTTCTTCCTCTATTCTGTTCAGTTGATGTACATGCCTATTTTTGTGCTGGTACCATGTTTTAATCATAAATCTAGTGCATCTTCAAGTCTGGAATTGTGATGCTTCCTGATTTTCTTACCCAAATTATTGGGTAATAAACAATTATTACAGGATTGTTTTTTATATTCCGGCTGTCTTCTGTTCCATATGAACTTTAGGATTATTTTCTCTATGTCTGTGAGAAATGCTGTTGATATTTTGACTGGGATTGCATTAAATGTGTATATCAGTTTTGGAAGTATAGCCATTTTGATTATATCCATGAACAAGAGATACCTTTAATTTTCTAATCTCAGTTTCCTTTTTCAGAATGATTTAATTGTCATTATAGAAATCTTTCACTTCATTGGTTGGATTAATTCCTATGCATTTTCTTTTTTTTTTTTTTTTTTTGATGCTGTTGTGAATGGTATTGTTTTCCTAATTCTTTCTTAGGGAGTTCATTATTAGGTATAAGTATGCTACTGATTTTTGATGTTTATGTCCTCCTATATTACTGAATTTGATTATTAATTCTAGGCGTCTTTTGGGGGAATTTTTGGGTCTTATATGTACAGGACCAGGTCCCTGACAAATAATGATACTTTGACTTAAGTCCCTTCCTATATGTATTCCTTTTATTTCTTTTTCTTGCTTGATTGCCCTGGATAATGGTTCAAGGATTTTATTGAACAATAATGGAGTGGTGATAGTGAACGTCCTTGTCTTGTTCCTGATTTTAGAGAGAAAGCTTTTTTTTTTAATTTTCTCACCAACTAGTCCATGTATCCCTGCTAGCCATCCAGAGATCTGATTATTCCAACCTTTATCAAAAGATCAAAAATGCCAGAAAAGAAGTACACACAGGGGTGGATTTTACTAAAAAATTGATTCCAAAGATCTTTATATCATGACCTGTAACACACAAAAGGAACTCATAGATAGGGTTTGAAAAGTCCATTGATATCACTTAGCAACTACACATCACATATCAATTTCAATACGGAGATAAGCCTGAGGCTGAAACTATTATAAAAGTTCATTTCAGCACCAAATATAATGCCAGGAGGGAACAAGTAAACTAGAGAAACAATCCACAGAGGCAGGGCTCATCAAGCCCTGTGGCTCTAGGACCCAGGTTCAGATGTGCACTAAAACATCTCATTGCTGTATTTTCTGTAGCCTCAGCCTATGCTGCAGGAGTGTGGGGATATTCACTCTCAGGCGTCTCTAGGGTCTTGAAAGTGAGCAATCTCCTTCTCTAGGTCGGATTTTGGGTGCCCATTTGAGTAAGGGCCATTTATTCTTTTTTTATTTTAATGGTACATTTTAGATGTACATATTGATAACGTTTATCATAGGGAATTTGTACCTGCAGGACCATTTATTCTTTAACCCACCAGCCTCCCTGCCAATACTCTTATTATCCAACACAGAGATCCTGTAGATCAGTGATGGTGAACCTTTTAGAGATGAGTGCCCAAACTGCAACGCAAAACTCACTTATCGCCAAGTTCCAACACTGCAATTAAACCTCAATACTGAAGGTTTTAGTTTAGAGGGAAAAAAAAAAACAACTCATATATTGACATCTTTTGTCTTAAAAGCAAAACAAACACACGTGCCATAGTTTCGCCACCGCTACTCCAGGGAAAAGGAAACCCAGTCACCACAATCTGCTGAAGCTTCCTGAGGCCCGGTAGATGTACCACACTGCCATGTCACATCATCTGTCCTGGTGCTTCAGGGACTGCAGCATGCATCCTGGATGCTCAGAGGGTACCGCTCCCCTCCCCGCTCCCGAGCTTTGACCATCAATCCTGCCTCCAGCTGCTATGAAGGCTTTCCCCTCCCTCTAGGACAGCTGGAGGATGCATTTATTGAGATCAGGCTTTATCAAAAGACAAGAAGAAGGTTTTTATTCCATAAGCTGTTGCTTAGCCTGGCTTGCTCGTGCATGCCTGTAATCCCACCTACTTCAGAGGTTGAGGCAGGAAGATCACAATTTCAAAGGCTAACCTGGGCAATTGAGGGAAACCCTGTCTCCAAAATAAAAAAATAAAAAAGGGCTGGGGATGTAGTGTATTGGTAGCATGGTTGCTTAGCATCCATGAGAACATAGGTAGAACTCTCAGCACCAGAAAAAGAATAAGAGAGACAGAGACAGAGTCAGAAACAGAGAGAGACAGAGACAGAGAGGTAAAAGAAAAACAATAGAGATAAAGGGATAATCAGAAACAAACAACCCCCCCAAAAAAAATAGATTGGCCATTTCAAAGCTATTTTCCTTGGGACAAGGAGACAGACAATGGAAAGATAATTGACTGGTTAACATCACTTTACTGGTTAATGCAGGAATTAAGGCACAGGGAAATTCATTATTATGCCAGTTGAAACTAGACTGGAAAATTTGACTGTTCTTTCTCTAATCCTGACCTCCCATTGAGGCAAGAGATTAGGACATGGCAAGTGGCTGGGCAAGTGGGTGTGACCTGATGATTACAGAGATTCAGGACACATGCCCAAGCCCTGCAGCTGGGACCAATCAGAGAATGCTATGTTCAATTCTTCTCAGGAGAACTCGAGCAGATTTTTTGATAGGATGGCCTAGATCAGATTCAGTGTGAGGAGTGGAGGACACAAAAGACAGCTGCCATTAAGTTCTTGGCCACTGTGCTCTCCCTTTCTGCTCTCACCCTGTAGAGTGTACTTTTTTTCCTACTTTTAATTGGCCCATACTCACTCTGCAGAGCATGTTTGTTTTCCTGCCTTTAAAAAATGTGAAACTTCACTACCTGTTGTACTTGTTTTGCTCAATTCTTTGTTCAGGATAAGAAGAACCTAAAAAGAATCTCTAGAAAGTGTGCCCAGCACCCCAGAACCCAGTAACATATTTTGGTGAAGCCAGTAGTGAGGAGGTAAGGACTTGTGAGCAAGGTTCTCTCTCTCTCTCTCTCTCTCTCTCTCTCTCTCTGGTTCTCTCTCTGAAATCTATAAACTCAAGCCAAGAAGTACTGGTTTAGTTTTTTTTTTTCTGTCCCTCTCTCTCTCTCCCAGAAAAACCTCCCAATCCTCTTCTTGTCCCTTCTTTCCCAGGACAGAGTTTTGTCTGTCAGAGGACTTAGATTTTTTTTTCTGATGTTGATTCCCAGAGAGAAGCAGGGAGCTAGAGAGTTGTAAAAATTAATGGAAGCTGAGGTACTTAGGAAGATAGCTTGTGAGTCCAGAAACAAATTCCTAGTACATCCCACCACTTTGAGACAAGAGAGGGGAAGCACATGGCTTCAGTGTTCTTTCCAACAGCTCAGACAGGTCCACAGATCCACCTAAGTTTATCTCCCCTTTTCTTTCCCATTTTCAGTCACCCATTATGAGTCTGAATCAGTTAAGAGCCGCCAGACAGCCTGTTATTAACCCAGTTGTTAAATGCATCATTCAGCTTCCAGGCGTATGACCTAGAGTTTAATATGCTTTTTTCCCCCTCATGTTGTTTTTCACAATAATTTGTTTAGCTTTCTCACTCTTTTAGGAGCCTGCTTATGCTCAAAGGATTATCTCCTCTTTCCTCCTAAATGGACTTTTATCTCTGGATATCCTTAGTGAATCACTTTCTTAGGGCCCTGTTTTATCCCAGTTTACCTTTCTACCATGTTTGGCAGCCATTTTAGATTTATCCTGTTAGTCACATGGTTCTGCCATATTTGGCAGCCTTGCTTTGTCACATGAGTTAGTCACATGGGCCTGCCAAGTTTTTTGGCCATTTTGGTTGGCCTAGTAGGTTGGTTATATTGTTCTGCCATTTTTCTTTTCAACTGATCTCATGGACACCAAGTAATATCATCCATATAGTTAAGAGCTAAGTTTCTGCTTTTAAGAAACATACGGGTCTCCTCCCTGTTTTCGTTTGTTTGTTTTTGGTTTTTTGTTTTTCTGAATTGGGTTTAGAGCCCCTTCTTGTTTCTTCTAATATAAATTGAGACAATTTAGAAACGTGTGCATGGAGATCTGAGAGGAACAAAGGAACCACCAGTAAAGGTTAACTCAAGGGGCTGTGAGTATGTGAAAGTAGAGTGATATTTGTACTTTGAACTTTTTAAGGTTTCTTTCTCTTCTTCTCTTAAATGCTTTTTGAAAAGAGGTTTCTATCTTTATTATTTTAAACAAAGTAATTACCAAATTTTTATTACTGGGATAAATGTAAGGTATACTGTTTCTCAGGTGGCTAAGGGAGACGCAGGGGGTCTCCATCCTAAACCCTTATAATTTTACTATTTCTCAAATGGCTGGATAGAGTTGCAGGGGGGATCCAACCTGCTCAGGTAGCTTGTTGGAGCCACTGGGGGCAGGGGGTGCTCCAACCTTCTGCCTAAGGAGTCAGTAGACCACAGGGTGTGGGGATTTCTAAGAAAAAATAAATGAACAAGAAGGCACCCGTGCCACTTCAGCTGGCTACTAGTATTTGAGTCTCACAAAGGATGCCTTTGGAACTCAGTAGGTCTGCATCCTTCTGCATGAGACACCATCTAAAGGACCCCAGACCTAGTCTCTCTCCCTAGGCCCCACGATACAGCATGGGAAACACCCTGAAGATTCCAGTTTTTTACCCGGAAAGCACTTCATTCTAGCCCTAGGGCTCCACCCTTTAACAATTTATATTGCAGTACTTTTGGGATCTAGTATGAACTAGAAAATGGTAAAAGATATATACAGGATGACAATTTAAATTACAATACTGTTTTTCAGTTAAATCATTTCTTCAAAAAGCATATAAGAGGGCTGGGGATTTGGCTCAGTGGTTAGAGTGCCTGCGTTGCAAGCACCAGGCCCTGAGTTCAATCCCCAGCACCAAAAAAAAAAAAAAAAAAAAAGCATGAAGTTTGGGTGGAATCCCTTATACTTAGGATTGTATGTCTCTTTATCTCTGGAAAAGCCCAGAAACAATAGCACTTAGAGTGGGCCCTGAGAAAGAAGAGGATGATATCATTGATGATCTTGTCCTCAGATGCCCACCTGGGTACCTGGGTCTCTCCCATCTGTTTAATGGAATAAACCACACTGGGAGGTCTCCTTAACCTCCTCTACATAATCCTCTGGCTAGTAAATGAATCACAGGGCACCCTCCCTTTAGTGACTCAGGGACTCCACCAGAGCCTCGCACCCCACAGGAACACGTATTCCCCAGCCCCCTAATCATGCTTGCCAGATTTAAGCTCCACAGAATACTTGTGGTGGTGTTTCCTGCTTCTCTAACTCACAACTCGTCCTGCCCGCAGAGGTCCCAAGAGCCAAGGAGACTACTCAAGTCCAGATTGCTTTCTCAGTTGCGGATATCCAACAATGCAAAAAACAACTAGATTGACACTCAGAGGATCCTACTATGTTTGCAGAGGTTCCAATTTTGACCCTCACTTTTGGCCGGTCATGGCAAGATGTCAAATTTGTCTTGGCCGCTTGCTCTACCAGCTCCCTCAATCTCACACTGTGTGACTTTCATATCTCGCTCACTACCAGTCTCCAGTCCAGTCGCGGGAACTGGTCTGTATGATGTCTGCCTGTGCTGCTGATGAACCCCATGCCAAAAATGATAACAACGAGCCTGGGGCCGGGACATACTTAGACTGGATCCCAACTAATGCCGCAATCCTACGCATAGCAACTGGACCCTTCGCCAGGACTTTATTCAGTAGATGCTAGCAGGTTTCGATAAGGCTTCCATAAAATCCATTAACTTTGACTAACTCCAAAGTCCAGCCCAATTTATGGCCTGCCGAACAGAAGCCTCAAGGCCCTTATTCCCCGAGATTCCTCCTCACCTGAGGACCAGCTCTTTCTCAAAATTTATTTCTTCTCTCAATCTACCCCAGAGCCAAATTTAAAATTTTCAGAGAGGGTCCTCAAACCCCCATGGCTGATTAATGGTTACAGCACTCCCATTTGATCAAAATAGAGATCTTGACAGAGAAGACTAATAAGTTAGCCCTCCACATGATTGTATCTGTCCTCAAGCCAAGACAAACACCAAAGCCCAAGTCAGACCACCACGAGCCCTACTTTTGATGTGGCAAAATGGGATACTGAGCAAAGCAATCCCCCAAACCATGGCCCCCTACCACGCTCTGCCTGCAATGTATACTTAAGGGACACTGGAAGATGAACTGTCCTCTCTCTGTGACAGGTGAGGGGCCATTCTCTTCCCCACCGGAACTGGCTAACTTCGTGGGACCTGTTCTTTTAGCTGGAGATTGAAGGGCATGCAGCTCTTGTGCCCCCAGCCTATCAAGATACGGGAGCCTAGAGTAACTCTACATGTCAAGGGCAAGTCTGTTCCTTTTGTCCTGGACACGGGTGACTTACTCCTCTGTCAGTGTTTTCTGGACAGTTCTCCAAGTCTTCTGTATGAATAGTGGGGGTTGACAGCTGCCCATTTAATTCATTAATAACCCCCACCCCAAGCTGTTCAATCAAACGCTGCTTACACTCTATAGTCAGCTTTAGTTCTCCCAATGCGTCCTGTCCCTCTCTTAGGAAGGGCTCACCTACTAAAACTCCAGGCAATGGTCATCTTCCAGAATTGCTTCCCACCCACAGACCACTCTCCTCCTTGCCCCTCCTCCCACCCTGCTGACTGTACTTCTGCCGCCTCCCAATTCCTCCTGAATCCTGGGATGCTAAGTCCCCTTCAGTAGCAGGTCCCCCTTTACCATCAGACACAAAGCTTGCACAATATCTACTCTCCGCAACTTCCTTTCAGAGTCATCCAAAGCCTCATCAAAGAAAGTCTTCTCCATGCTGCCAATTCCCTATACAACACACTCACCCTGGCAGTGAAAAAATAGAATGACTCATACCATCTGGTTCAAGTTCAAGACCTCTGAGCCATTAACTCAGCAGTCATCCCTCCACCCAGTGGTTCCAAGTACCCTCCTTTCAACCATCCCTTCCCATACAACCTACTTCTCCATCACAGATCTCAGAGATGCATTTTTCACCATCCCTCTCCATCCAAACTCCAAAGACCTCTCTGCAGTCACATGGAAAGAAACTGCCCCGGGCCAGGCCACCAGCTGACGTGGACAGTCCTGCCCCAGGGCTTCCCTTTGCTTCTTGGCCAGGCCCTTGGTCATAGGTAGATAGAACTAGATAGAGCTCCCTCTCTCAACAGCTATAATATGTAGATGACATCCTGATCCGCAGCCTTACACTTCAAGGCTGCCAAAGAGATAGCACGCACTTCTTTCTTTTCTCTTGGCTTGTAGATATTGCACTTCCCTTTCCAAAGCCCAGCTGGTCCAGAGCACCTTTCGCAATCTGGGTCTCCAACTCATTCCCAACCGTTATGACCAACCACAAGGCCCTTGTCCAGTTAATTCCTCTTCCCATCACCAAAGGGGACTTGCCTTCTTTCCCCAGGTTGGCAGGCTTTCTCTCTCTGTGGGTCCCCAGCTTCAGCCTTCTAGCCAAACCTCTATATGAGGCCTCCCACGGAAGCCTATCAAACCCCATCTCTGATCCACTAACAGTCAGAGGCCCTTTCTGGCTGCTAAAACAAGCCATCACACAGGCACCTGCCTTATCCTTCCCAGACCTCTCCAGCCCATGTATTCTCCATACCTCTGAGGGCTGACACACAGCACTGGGAGTCCTGGGTCAGCACAGGGGTTCATCTTTCCAACCCATGACCTACCTCCCTAAGGAATCTGATAACACAGCCAAGGGATGGGACCCTGCCTGAGGGCCTAATGGTGGCAGCCCTCCTCATGCTCATGGTAACCAACCTTATAGCAAACCCTTACCATTCATAGCATGGAAATCAAGTCTCATGGCTCTTGTTCCAAACCAAGCCCATGGCTGTTTCATGTGGCCTGTCACTCCCTTGGCACAGACAGACACATTCTTCAGACAGATTTATAACCTCTCTCACGCCAACCCCCAGGAACATTACACACTACGCAGAACTTCCATCCTGCATCCACATAAATTACTTTAAACCCACCACCGAGTCTCGACCCTCTTAAAGGTCATTGCTCACAAGACCCACCAAGATCAAACTCACCAAGATTCCAAAACACCCTGATGAAGACTCCTTTCAACTCGGGCCCCTCAGTCCTGCTCCTCTTTGGCCAGTCGTCATGATCACGTACCTCCTTTCCTTCTGGTGCCTCATCCTGGCTGGGCTCTCCAACTTTGCCTGCAAATTTAATGACAGTCTCAGTTCTGAGTTCACCCAATTCAGAACTCAGTCCTGAGTTCACCCAATTCACTCGTACACTACTAGAGGACATAAACATGCCAATAGACTCAGTTACTCTTCTACATGCCATCAGTGATCTCTGGCTCGAGGACACATTTTCACATTTTACACATTCTGTCTCTACTTCCTGCTCCCTCAAACATGTCCCTATAGAACATATGCCTCCTACTCATTCTTTCCCACTCTCTCGCCATCAGGGAACTAGTTCCCCAATGCTCATCCTCACTTGTTAAAACCACCATAGGTCCCATATCGAACACCATGAGGCAGGAACCCTGCTTGGTATGTATTCTCTTGGACACTCCTGCATACACAGCCCACTCAGCATCCATTCATACAGGGGCTAATACCTCAGGCTTTCTCAAGATCCTGTATACTGACCTCTCAGGTTTTGGGTCATCATAGATGTAGTCACCCTTCCATATGAGATGAGACAGACTTGGTCCCCCTGTCCTCCACCCCGTCACTGGGAGATGTGGATCCTTAAAACAACCACTCACCCTTCAAGCCCCTCTCTCGAGAGGTCTTTTCCTGGGGTCTCTCCTTGGGAGAGCTCCCACAAGGGAAATGTGACCTAACCCGAGAACAACCTGCCCCCTCATTTACCATCAAAACTACAGAGGGCCTTCCATCCATGGGGCCCCATTAAGAAGGGCCTCGACTCCATGATGGATAGATATAGCCTATCCACATCCCCACCACTCCCCGCCTTTTGCTGGGACAAAGCAATACATTTCTTCACATTCAGCCAGACCCATCCGGTGCATACCTGGGTTGGAAGCTAAGTCTCCCATCTTCCCATCATGTCTTCCTGAACAGCATGATTAATCAGTTGCTGATACAAATCCCAATCACTTCAAACACAAATCTTACCCTCAAGGCCCTCAGGTCTGCACATTTCTCAATCTTCATCTTCATATATCGACTACACTCAGCTAGCTGTCATCACCACAGCTCCAGCAACATCCAACTAAAACATATAGTCTCTAATCATCTGCCTGAATGCCTAGATTATACACAGAAAGTTTTCTTACTGTGTAGCAATCACCTCTATTGTTGCCTGCTCACCACTTGGATGGGAATATGTACCTTGGATTCCCTACCCCTGCCCCTGTCCTTTATTCCACTGGAAAGGAACCCATCCCCATCCCAGTTCAAACTCCAGTTCATGCTAAACGAACAATTCAGCTCAATCCCCTGCTGGCAGGCCTCAGCATCACCACGCAGTGGGAACAAGTGCAGCCACACTGGGAGTTTCTAGTCACCATTTCTCCACACTGTCTGAGCAGGTGTCAGAATGTTAAAGCAGATTTCCACTGAACTTGCTAACCTGCAAGATCAAACTGACTTGCTAGCTGCTGTTGTGCTATAAAACCACCAAGGCCTGGATTTGCTCACTGCAGAAAAGAGTGGTCTCCATGACTTCCCACGGGAGACCTGCTGTTTCGTCACCAAAAAGTCCAGACTTCTATGGATGGCATCACGAGTCTGCATGATCAAGCCACCACCCTGCAAGATCAGGCCTCATCCTGGACTTTTCCTGACTGGCTGACAACTTCCTAGAGTTCCTGGCTCATATTCCTTCTGGGTCTCATTGTTTTAATGCTCCTCCTAATCACATTTGCTCCTTGTCTTTTCCAGGCCAAGTCTAGCTTCATCTAGTCACAGATGTCTTAGTTCACTTCTCAAGCGGCCACCACCCAGTTTCTCACTAGTCATCCTTCCTAGCTCCACAACTTCACCTCCACTCCACTCGAAGCAGCTCAATGAGGACTCATGTCCCCATACCTGAACCCCTACCTCACTCTGCATTATCTTTAATACCTGAGAAATGATAGATCTGGCCCCCATTTGTCTCCAGGGACCTGAGTTCCCAGAGCAACTGCCTGAGCTCTGGAAACAGTCACAGTCTGTTTCTACATCCTGTAGCCACTCCATCTGCACTGCTAGGTTAGGGCACACCTGGCACAACACAATAGTACCCGTTTCTATGACAGCCAATTGCCACATGTTATGGCTTGTATCTAGATGTCCACCCAAAGCTTCATGTCCTCATAGGTGGGGCTTCTGGGAGGTAACTAGATCATGGGTGTGTGATGCTGGATTAGGGTAGGTGATACTGGGATAAAGGGCATATGATAACTAAATGGGTTAAGCATAGTTCTGGGATTGGGTGGCACCATTCAATAGGCTTATAGCCTAGATGGAATATACAAGGACAGAAAGAAGGCAAGCTACTTCACTGCTGCCGCCTTCTGCCTGCATTGCCATGGACTGTTCCTCCTCTGTGCTGTCCCTCTGCCGTGCCACTCTGCTGTAGAGCCAGCTGACTATGGAAAGTTCTACAAACTGTGAGCCCAAATAGACCTTTCCTGCTTTAACTTGTGGATGTAGGGTATTTTGTCTGAGCAACAAGGAAGCTGTGACCACTGCCACTCAGGTAGTATTGCTTCACCGATCACTCACTCTCAGCCTGTCAATAAAAAGCTCAGACCAATAAACTTGACTCAGACTTTTCTCTGGAGTAATTCCAGGGATGTCTCATCCTGAACCCCAAATTCAGCTTGTCTGTGTTCTTTACTGGGTCACCACCATTTATCTAACACTCATCAGTTTTACCTTTACATAATTCTATAAACATCCTTCTACTCCCCAATTGGATCCTTTCAATCACTCCTCTCCTCCTTGTCATATAATAGAGTTTACAGTCTTGAAGTTTTCCTTGTGTATTCCTCCATTCCCAGAAGGTGTATCTTTAATAGTATAACCATAAAGCTTTGTTAATCTTTTGGTAGTTAACTCTGTAAAGTTACATTTGAATTCTTTTAAATCATTACCAAATATATAGCTGTCGCATTTAATACATATTAGCTGTAAGTCGATACCTAGGTGATTTTATATTTGCACCATAATTGTAGACTTCTTTTCTAGGATTAGGGTGGTACATAATTGGGTTTTGTGCTATGTTAATATCCAATTTCTCTTGGACAATAATGCTGTAGCTGATTTGCTTGATAGTAACAGGATCACATAGTTGTTGCTATTTCTCTGTAAGCAAAAACTCAGATTATCTTTGTGACATTAACAATACTAGAGTACGTTCCCAGGGAACTTGGTTGTTGGACTAATTACGCTGTGTAGTAATTAACTGATTGCATCAATTTGAGTAAAAAAACACCCAACTAAACAGGATCAGCATAGTTCTGGGTGTGGTTAGGGGGATTTACTAAAAATAGAAGACCCACACTGGGCAGGCTTGTCACTTGAATGGTATAAAAGAGAAATGAAGAAGGAAGCCTCACTTCTGCTTCTTCAGAGGAGCGCTAGTCTTCACTGTCACCTTAGACATCATCCCCTGGCTTTTAGTGCAGACTCTTCAGCCTTCCACCACAGACACTTTGGCCTCCTGATATGGACTCATGTGGGACACTACCGTGAACTGCAGGCCTTCAGCTGGATCCTTCAGATCTCCAGCACACAGGCAGCCCTTTTGCGTGCATTCACACCTGATTCTGTGGGTGGCCATTGTAAACCAATCTTGCAAATTCTTATTGTATTAGTTACTTTTCCAGAATCAATTGTTGTACAGGACAACAATTTGATTTAATACAGGACATTTATAAGTTACAATATTCACCCACAAGCCAAATGCAGAAAGAGTGCCAAATGTTTAATTATGTACCAGAGACCCGAAAGACCCAAACAAGGGCTGGGAGCCCATGGCACTGTCCCAGGTACATCCGCATCTGCAGGTGATGCCTGAAGAAATCTTTACTGGAACTAGGATACAATGCTTGGAGCAGAGTGAAGACCAGAGCTCCCCCAGAGCAACAGCAGCCATCCTCAATGGCAGCAAGGCCCCGAGCTCCTTCCTCGACGAGAATGGCTGAGTTCCCTTCAGGAGAACCAGCCACAGCAGAGCCTGTCCTGGAAACAGCCCACCAACTAGCTTTTCGTCCCGTTCTGCTTTATGTTGCATCAGCAACAATCCTCAGGTGGATCCTCTAAGCCCAGAATCACACCAATTCAGTCCATCTGAGTGTTCTGGCTTAAGTTGACCACAATAAGTCCACCGGACTTATATATTTGGATATTTTGCATTAAATTTGTTTCTCTAGTAAGCACTGACTGATACGCACTGCATGTTCTCCTCTAGATTAACCAAGGTGGTCAGATCTGGGGCTGTGGCAAAGGATTATTGTTAGCCATGCCCAAAGTTCTTCACTGAAAAGTTAATGGAAGAGGTTTGTATGCTAGCAACAAAGTCTTTAGATTATAAGCATCCAGAAACCTCAGCACAGAACAAGCAAACGAAATATAGAAACACGAGAAGACAAGGCACAAAATGCTTCTCAAAACTCCCAACTCCATCAAAGCCGATACCAGGGGTACTGAGGGGCAGAAGAGCATAAGCCATAGACTCAAATTACTCAAAAGGATAACAGAGGAGGTTAAAAATAGATTAAAGAGGTATTTAGCAGGATCAGAGAAGATATGACTAAAGAGATAATGGAAGTAATAACCAAAATTATGTGCAAGCTTTCAGAAGACACTAATAAAAAGTTGAATAAGTCAAACAGAATTATGCAGAATACACATGACCACTTTGCCAAAGAACTAGAGTCCATGAACAGGTTTCAATAAAAATTCCAAGAGATTAAAAATCATATTAAAAATATTGGCAGCAGGGCTGGGGATTTAGCTCAGTGATTAGAGTGCTTGCCTTGCAAGCACTAAGGCCCTGAGTTCGATCCCCGGCACCACAAAAAAAAAAAAAAAAAAAGACACAAAAATATTGGCAGCATACAAGACAAATGCGAGGACAGAACTTCAGAACTAGAAGACAGTGACCAATTATACAAACACATCTTAAAAGCAACACGATAACATGAAAAATGGATCCACCAGCTTCTAGATGATGCAAAAAGACTAATTAAAGATTAATGGGAATAAGTGAAAAATCAGAACACAATATGCATGGCATACAAAACATGATTACAGAAAGAACGGCCAAAAACTTCCCAAATATATGGAAAGAAATAAACATACAGACAAGTGAGGCATATAGAATCCCAAATAGCCACAAAGGAGAACCTCTCTATGGCACATTATACTCAAACACCAAGAAGTTCACCACAGGGACAAAACCTCAAAAACTGTTAGAGCTAGGCAATGAATCACATGTAAAGTTAAACCCATCTGAATTACAGCAGGCTTCCCTCTAGAAACTTTAAAGACCAGGAGGCCTTGGAGTGAAGAATTTCAAACTGTAACAGTTAACAGTTTTTAACCCTAACTTATGTATCTTGCAAAATTTTCTTTCAAAACTGATAGAGAAGGTATTTCCAAGACAAAGAGCACCTCAAGAAATTCGTGACCACAAATCCAGCATTACAAAAAAATTCTTGAGGATATTCTAGAAAGAGACAATGAAGCCAACAATGCCAGTAAGTCAAAAAGAATGAATACACCTGGGAGAATGAACAGCTAATCAAAAGAAAAAAATAAGGAAATAAGCAATTGAAAAATAATGCAATGGCAGGAATAAGCGAGTACCTCTCAGGAATAACACTTAATTAGAATGGTCTCAATTGCCCAATCAAAAGACATAGATTGGCAAAATGGATCAAGAAACAAAACTCAACAATATGCAGCACACTAGAAATATTTAATTCAAAAAGAAATTCACAGGTTAAAAACTAATGAGATGCCACCCCCTCCACCAAAAAACGCACAGCTAAATGAGGGAAAATAATACTCCATGCAATGAAATCTCAGGAAAAACAGGAGATTGATTATTCAAGGAAAGTAGATTTCAAGCCAAGACTGATGAGAAGAGACAAAAAAGGTCATTACGTATTGCTTAAGGGAACAATTCAATAGGAAGAGATAACAATTATATCCGAACATGCACCAAACACCAGCATACCTAACTTCATATAATGGACATGAAAAATCAGATAAACATCAATACGATTGTAATGGGTGATTTCAATACCCCACTCTCAAAAATGAACAGATCAACTAGACAAAAAAAAATTTCAGAGTTGAAATAAATCTTTGAACAAATGAACTTAGTAGATATCTACAGAGTATTTCTTCCCATTCTTCTCAGGGGCACACGGAATTTTTTTCAAAAGAGACCACGTACTATCCTATAAAGCACGCTTAAGTAAATGCAAAAGAATCAAAATTATCCCATGCAGATCCTCAGATTGCAGTATAATGAAACCAGAAATCAGTGGTAAAAGACACCACAGAAAGTAAACCAACTTGAATAATCAATGATTCATAGATGAAATTAAGATATTAGACAGTTCCTACAATCAAACAAAAAAGCCAGTATGATATTCCAATACTTATGGGACACAATGAAAACAGTTCTCAGAGGAAAGCCTATAGTGGTGAATTCCCACATCAGAAAAGCAGAGAAAGCTTAAATAAATAACCTACTGCTGAACCTCAAGGATGTAGAAAAAAAGAACAATCCAAACTCAAAGCTAGTGTGAAGAAGGAAATTATGAAGATCTGAGGAAATATTAATGAAATTGAGACTTAAAAACAATACAGAGAATCAATGAATTGAAGAGTTGGTTTTTCGAAAGAGTAAACAAAATACACAAACCCTGAGCCAATCTTACCAAAATAAGGACAGAAAGACCCAAATCCATGCAATTAGAAATTTAAAAGGTGAGGGGCTGGGGATTTAGTTCAGTGGTTAGAGTGCTTGCCTTGCAAGTACAAGGCCCTAAATTCAATCCCCAGCACCACAAAAGAAAGAAAGAAAGAAAGAAAGAAAGAAAGAAAGAAAGAAAGAAAGAAAGAAAGAAAGAAAAGAAAGAAATTTAAAAGGTAAAATCACAGTTCTTCCAAAATCCAGAAGATCATTGGTAACTACTTCAAGAAACTGTACTCTAATAAAATGAAATATTCAGAAGAAATGGATAAATTCCTAAATAAATATGAAGTGGCAAAGCTTGATGAGGAAGTTATAAAAGTTCTGAAAATCCAATAGCAGTCAATGAGATTGAAGTAATAATTTAAAAAAAAACTACCAATGAAGTAAATTCTAGATCCCAATAGATTCACTGCCTAATGCTGCAAGAATTTTAGAGATAATGTAACACTAATACTCCCCAAATTGCAGTGAACTTGAAATGGAAGCAATACACCAAAAATCATTCCTGGAAGCTTGCAGGAATGACTTTGGGAGTATTGCTTCCATTACCCTTATTCCAAAACCTGAAAAAGACCCAACAAAAAAAAAGGGAACTACAAGCCAGCATCTTTGATAAACATGTATACAAAAATCTTCAATAAGATACTGGCAAACAGAATGCAACAAATCATCAAAAAGATCATACATCATGGCCAAGTAGACTTTATTCCAGGGATCCAGGGATGGTTCAACATACGCAAATCAATAAATGTAATCCATCACATAAACAGAAGCAAAGACAAAAATCACATGATCATCTCAATAGATGCAGAAAGAGCTTTTGACTAAATCCAACATCTGTTGACCACAAAACCCTGAAGAAAATAGGTATAGATGGTCTTTATTTCAATGTGAGAAAAAGCCAACTATAACAAACCAACAGCCAACATCACACTAAATGGAGAGAAACTGAAAACTCTCCTTTTAAAATCAAGAACAAGACAAGGATGTCCATTATCACTGCTCCTGTTTAGTATAGTTCTCAAAACATTAGCCAGAACAACTAGACAAGAGAAAGAAAAGGGATAAGGATAGAAAAGGAAGAAGTTAAATTATCATTATTGGCAAATGCCATGATTCTCTACATAGAAGACCCCAAAGCTCCACCAAAAGACTCCTGGGATTAATAATCAAATTCAGTAACATAGCAGGATAAAACTTCAACACTCAGAAATCAATAGCATTCCTATGCACTGATAACAAACTCACCAAGAGAAAACTGAGGAAAATAAGACCTTTCTAATAACATCAAGAAATATGAAACACTTAGGAATTAACCTAACTGAGGAAGTGAAAGGCTGCTACAATGAAAACTACAGCACTCTGATAAAGGAGTTCAAAGATGACATAGAAAATAGAAAAGTATGACCTATTCGTGGATGAGCAAACCAATAGCATCAAAATGGCCATCCTTCCGAAACTTTTATACAGATGTAATGCAATTACAATAAAAATACCAATAACATTCCTCACAGAACTAGAGAAAGCAATCCTAAAATTCATATGGAGCCAGCAGGGACATAGAATAGCAAAAGGAATTCTGGACAATGAGACAAGAGCAAGTCAGGGAGCATAACGATCCCAGATTTAAAGTTATACTACAAAGCTACAGTGATAAAAATAGCATGGTATTGGCAACAAAACAAAACA